>JAQIWR010000838.1:0-16900 GCA_034695945.1 Glomeris hexasticha
TGCATGGCATGCTTGTATTCCTGCAAAAAACTTTCTGCAAACTTTGCAAGATCCTGCATGACTTTTTTTTACTGGGATGCATATGATTTGTCTGCGAGGCAAATGTTGAAATTTTGTCAGGGTTGATGCTGCTCAATTTCCTTTTTTTGTGTGCTTTTGATCCAGTTCAGCCATTTTGTTTTTGTGTTGGTCAGACAGACTGCGTGCATATAATAAGCCGGTTGCATAATAAGTGCATGAAGGGTTAAAAGATTTCGTTTCATTTTGGACCCTGCAGCATATGTAACTGACCCTGGCAATGCATATCTTTCATTTAACCTCGTCTGGCGCACCTCAAATCTTGATTTTGCCACACTAATTGCCCCTAAAGGTCATTACCATTTGTTTCGCTGAAATCTCATTATAATGGTGAACAATCGGTGCATTCATTAAATTGCCGTTCACGTTCTGAAATTCAGGTGAAGTCTTTTTTTGTTATTTTTACAAGTACAGTACTTTGCGATATGGATGCATTGTCAAGGCGAATTTTTGCCGCCAATGGCGGACACGTCACACGTGCGCTTGAAAAGCTAGAAAGCTTGTGAACTTGTCAGCCAGTTGTGGTGTGTGATGGATCTCTCTGTTGGAAATCTTCACTTCCGCTTCCTGCATCTAGTTCCACTCAGTCACCCACTTTTTGCTTGGTAATGTGAAACGCGTTTCCCCTAATTTCAATCATTGCCGAGCAGTTTTTGTTGGTTTGTTTATGAATAGACGAAAGCTGTGTCAAACAGAAAAAAAACCATAGCAAAGTGATGACTGGAAAAACGTGGAATATGCGGAAATTGTGCCCTTTATGTGCACAGAATTGAGACCTTATTTTTACAGAAAATTAAGTACTATTTATGCAGACAATTTCATTGTGCAGAATACGAACTATTTTTGTATAGAAAATGAATTCCTTATTTTGCAAACAACATTGTACAGAAAGTGAATTATATTGCACCGGAAATTTAGTTATAGGTTTGTTAGGAAATTTTATACAGAAAAAAATATTTACAGACAATTGAGCCTTTTTTTGTGTGAAAAGATTGAGTTCTTTTTTTGGCAAGATATTAAGTTGTTTTTGTGTAAATGTGCAGGAAATGAAATTCTGTTTGTGCACAAAAAATTGAGTCCTTTTTCCCCCCAAGTTACAAGTGACAGTTAAATGTGTGACATGCTGCTCCGTTATAGCAAATTATATTGCACATTTTGAATTTGGCAATGTTTTGACACATTAATTACTCATGAATTTTGTATCTCTGCATGAAGTTACCACAGTTATTAGTTATGCTCATAGCTTTACAAACGACTCTCAGTTGGATATTTCTTGAGAAGTATAATGAAAAACAACTGCGAAGGATAATGCACACATATTGTGCTGAATCATCCTGGAATATGTATAAAATTATCTTTCTTTCTCATTTTTTTTCTATATAGAATTGTCCGACAAAAGCAGAAGCAAGGAGAAGTGCAGCAAAAATTGCACTCATGAATTCAGTTTTCAACGAGCATCCTTCGCGGCGAATCTCTGATGACTTCATTGAGAAAGCCGTAACAGAAGCTCAGTCTTCTTTCAAGGTATAAACTGACATTGATGGCATGTACACGTAGCAAGTGATAACTTGTCCTAATTGCATCGTAAAGAAATGAATCACCCATTCCTGCAAAGTGATAACCCTTGAAATAATGAATATCAATTTATGCAGAGCATCGAACTGATATTTTTCTCATGTCATGCAGTTTTTATTAAAGTTTCAAATGATTCACAAATCCCTTGCAACCAGATGCATCCCTTATGGAAAAGTGTTTCTGGGGAAGATCTGATTTTAAATAACAGTTCTGGAGCCAGACATGATATCCTCGGATCTGTTAATCTGACCATATCTGGATGTTGATTTCAGATCTAATTTTGCATATGATGTAGTCACATCATATCCAATCCTTGATCCAATACAACACCAGATCTAATCCAGATCTCATCTAGATCTAACCCAGATATAACTGTATTCATTTTCAAACCTGGACCATATCTAATTCATGGAACCCAATTTTTGACATGAACTAAATCTGGGCTAGTTCTGCGAGTCCAGATCTAGCTTGATATAAATTTGATATCGCTTTTCCATAAGGGATAGGTAACCCTTGTAGGTAACACCTGAATCTGATTGGATCTTATTCTAGAAATAGATCTTATTCCAAGAGTAATAGACTTTCATGAATGTACTTTAACAAAAAGTAGTTCCCTCATCCAGTGTTTAATATTAGTTAGGTTTCCTTATACTGTCAGCCCTGTTTGTCTGGTCAAAAATTAGCCTATAGTAATGAATAAATTATATGGAGGGCTGCAATAGCGAGGGCTGCATGGCTGTCTATGTTTTATACATCTGAGTGAGCATGCCAGGGAATAATTGCATTATAAGAGCATGTTTGATGAGGTAGAGAGCAGGCATGCCAAACCTGAAACATTCCTTGTGGTCGGTGATCTGACTGAAGTCTCCACCTTTTCCCAGAGCACAAGTTAAAGGAAAGATAGTTATTCTGCCGTTTCGAAATGGCCACTATGTCAGGAATGTGTAGTCTGGCTTTTTGTTTGCTCACAGTCAGTGCATACAAAGAGTGACATTTTTCCACGCAACACTTTGCAGCTTCTATCTACTACATACCACCATGCAATGATAACCCGTTGGCGGCCATCTTGTACACATTGACTGAAACAAACTCTTTTCCAATATGGCCGGCCTACCTTCAATTCGTTAGATAACTTGCTTTGGAAGTTGGTTCAACTATACGTGAGCAAAAACAGGAATAATTATTACTGGCGGAGCACCGTGCACCGTTGCACTTGGAATTCGGATTGAAAATGGATGGTTTGCATGTGCTGGTCGGTATAGACAAAAACAGTTGAATTTATGTATGGGAAGAATGGGAAAAAATGGCTTGACAACTGTGGTGTTTGCCATGAAAGAAGAAAATGAAAACCTACGCGGCCATGTTAGTGCGCTCTTCTCACTTTTGTATTTCTGACTTGCGCATAAATGCACCATTTATTTTTTTCTTCCAAGAACCGAGAAAGAAGTTGAGGGAGAGAAGAAAAAACGTGTTGACTCATACTCTTGAAACCCATTTATTGACACTGATTTATTGCTGGAATTTCTTAGGTAATGTCGGTCTGCAGTGGTTTTGCCATTTGTTTACATTCTGTTGGATGTGCGGTCATTGTCCTTGCAAGTCGTGTTCGAAATGGGTCCTAAACAGACTAGCATTATTTGTTTAGTGCCCGAAAGTAATGGAATTCTAGCCAAAGTGGACAAAACGTGCAATGCAGTGATAGTTAGAGCAAAATGCCAGACAAATACCAAGCTAGTATTTTCTGTGTGTATATATAATTGCAAACATTACACTGACTTTTTTAATTCAAGTGGAATGAATACCTTCTTCCATGACTGCATGATATTTTAATTGTAATATAATTGAACATTTCAAATTTACTTATAATTATAAGTGACTAATTATGAGGTTTTTCTCCCATTTTTGTTACATTTTAATTCGTAATACCACTTAAAAATATAATGCCTTTGCATTGTTTTGAGGATTGCATTGTTCATTGAATACGACTTTCATGACCAATTTTCATTATAAGTTGTCAAAAATTTGATATAAGTCCTGCTGCTGAGAGCAACAGGATATCAAAAATACGAAAACATGCCACAAATGTTCAATGAGTTGGGAATGAATTCTGATTTTCATTGAATCTTCTTCATAATACTTTCCTTAACGATTTACTTGGATATTAGCTATACTGAAATTCAACCATTTTTGATTTCATTTTTCCAATGGTACATGCCACCTGTGAGAATGGGCCACTATTTCCTGGTCCTCTGAAACATGTTTCGCTGCATATTGTTATACAGTAATGTAATAAGAAATGTGTGGATTGTTTGGCATTTTGCAGGGTGATCGCGGAGAGGCAGACACGGCGAACATAGGAGGCATCGCTGCATTCCGCTTCATGCTGGAAGCGAACAAGGGTCGCACCATGCTCGAGTTCCAGGAGCTGATGACCGTCTTTCAGCTTCTGCACTGGAACGGCAGCCTGAAGGCTATGCGAGAGCGACAATGTTCGCGCCAGGAAGTGGTGGCTCACTATTCTCACCGAGCCCTCGACGATGACATGAGATCGCAGATGGCTCTGGACTGGATCGCTCGAGAGCAGGAATCACCTGGTGTGATGACGAGGGAGCTGGCTGCTGCCGAAAGGGAGCTGGAAGCCTCCAGGTTAGCGGGCAGGGAACTTCGGTTCCCCAAAGAGAAGAAGGATATCCTGATGCTTGCCTGCGGACAACTTGGACCTTCGGATGTCAGGAGTTGAAAGCAGCTGAAGACAACCCAAAGAGAGTGCACATGTATTTTGTGACGTAACAAGATAAGAGAGGAATGACCTAGTGATTGTTGTTGTTGTTGTTGTTGCAACTAAATTGGAGATATTAATCGTCATGATTTCAATTTTGCAGACACCATTTAGATTTGCCGGACAGAATTTACCGTGGTAATATACGATAGTATTTGTTGGATACGAGGGAGGGTAAATGAGAAAGTAAGGCCGGGCAATTTTATTTATTTACACACAATATTAAGCAAACTTCACAATTGCATCAGAAAATGTTTTCAACATTCTACAGGGTGGGCCGAAAGTCTTCGTACATATGTATAGTAAAGTTTTGTTTCTGTATTCGCAGGTGTCCACTGAACACGATGTCTGCAGATTTGCATCACTTGTGACGGTAATCACATTGAAAACAAGGTTGAAAACATGCTTTCAAAGCTGATCCAGGTCAACTTTCATTTTCATTCAGCATATTTGCTAGTAAACATTGGATGTACATCTTGATAATAGATTTTTATAGGCTGAGTACAGCCCCCTGCGTATATGCATTTCCTGTGTATTGAGACTTTTGCCACACCCTGTATTATACAGGGTGAGTCAAACGTCTGCAAACACGTGGAAATAGCATATCAAATGGGATGTGTTCAATGTGATGTCCACCTTGTTCAATGCACACTCGCAGTCCGTACGAACTGATTGAATGACTTCTGAATGTTGGAACAGGAATCAATAACTCACCATTCGATTATGTTTTCCCCTGATCTTCATTGCATGCCTTTTAAATATCCCCGTAGGCAAAATTCCAATACAGTCAAATATGGTCACCATGTTACCATAAACTTACCCGCAAACCACAAAACGATAATATTCCTGTTTCCAGACTTTCGACTCGCCCTGTACAATATGAAGTTTGCAGTTATCTCTTGAAAAAAGCAAGTGAAATTTTAACATGGTGTTCATTTATAATTGAATTGATTGTGAATCATAATTATTTCCGGCATTGGCAAAAATGTGTCATCGGAAACGCAGCGATTGGGAACATTTAATTTCGCAATTTTGATCGCGATGAGATATTCATTCTCCTTTACATCAATGTTATTTAAAAAATACAACAGTGCATTCATTATTTAACCTGACTACTAGCCTTTTCTCTTTAGGTATCAGGGTATATTTCCACAGCCACGTGTTTTTTCCTGGAGTTTTGTCGATAAACGCATAATATTTCATATGCTTTTGTATATATTGTAGGCTGTTTTTTGTAAACGGTAAAATCTTTGAATTGAATTTAATTGGAATAGCGAAAAAATCAGTATAGACAATTTAGATAACATTATATAGGTTGCAATTGCAAGTATGTTGAGTTGAAGTGATATATAAAGCGCGACTTGAGAAATGAATCCACGTTCAATGAATGGAAAAGTTAGTTGTATCTGGCTTTGTCACTGTGAAAATGTCTTGCCAGACTAATCAAAAACAATTCTGTTAGCTATTTTGAAGTTACCAATTATGCTAGACACTGAGCACTATAACACGTTTACCAATGTTGTCGTATCGAATATAATAGACATATCGGTTCTATTTTTTCTCTCATACAGCATCCACATTGTCCAGCTTGTTAATTTCGATTCTCAAAAGTTCTGCTGTGATATGTATTATAGTTTCGCGAAAAGGTTGTAAGTTTATGGTTTGTGCTGAACAAAAAAATCCCATTTTAGAGTTGTCTTCTCACCTTTTCAATGATTGCATATTTTATCAAGTGCAATTACTGGTGAATTGCTCTGCTGTCCTTTGAAATAACTTTTTGTACGCTCTAATTTTTATCCAAATAAATGAAACAATTTTATATTTGTTGCATCGGTGCTTAAAATTATTCGTTTGGGAGAAGGTTTGTGACATTAAGTTATTATAATTCATACAGACATCACAGGAAACCATGAAAATGAACTCCTTTTATTCAATGAAAAATGCAATTTCACAAATTGTCTATTTCTTTGGAGCATAATCAATGTGCGCATATTTCTTGTGATTTTTGGGTAGGGTTCTGAAGACAGCATCACTATCATCAAATTTGAAGCTCTTCTTAAGTTTCCTTTTCTCAAAGCCAACTTTGTTTTCAATACGGTTTTGGAACTTGTTGCGAGCCTGTTGTCTTACCACTCGCCGATACTGCAATTAAACCATCAAATTTCATTGGAAAATTGTTATTTGAAACAGGAACCTTTAAAATAATGTCAAGTAATAAACCTGGTTCGGGGAAACATAGCTCATATTGTCCCATAGAGTTGAACCGCAGAAACTGCCATCGAAGATCTTTATTGGATTGAGAGTAAACCTAGGCCCTGTATTTAAACATATTTTAACATATTGTTACCACACAATTCAAATTGCACCTTTATACCTATTTCTGCTAGGGAACCATCTTCTTCTACAATTTGGTAATTCCGAAACCAGATACGCCGATCCAGTATTGTAAACGTGTACACGTGATCAATGAAAGGTTGACTTTTTGGATGGTGATATGGTACTCCAAAAATCTGGAAAATATAACGAAAGAAAATGCTTCATACTCCATATTGATTCTGGAAGTTCACACATTGCAAATATTCTCCACGTACTTGCGTGAACAATTCTTTCAACAAAGAATATTGTGGAAACTCATCGAATTTCTGAAAAACAAATATCACAACCATATATAAGTATTTATTTAATTATTTATATACAGTGCTGCAAGTTCTTTTAAATGAACCTTATCAAAGGAGAGAATTGCACGTGATCCTTTTAAACAGTTTCCTGTCAGTTTAAGCTCTTCCATAGTGTGAACTGAGGATAAAATGGTATCAATATACACAAGTTCTTTGTCAATTATGGTGTATAGGAATCAAAAACAATTCATGCAAATTGTCATTCTTACTGTTTTCCACCAGGAATTTGGCACTTGGACCATTTGGTGTATTTGAAAACCATGCATAGGTGTCGGAGTGTTTCTTGCTTTCAAAATAAATGCACTTGTTACAATTTTTCATCACTGCAATCTACACAGAAAAATACCATTTCAGTACATGTACAACATCCTCCAAATAAGTCACTATTTATGTGCGGATTACCTCGTTGAGTATAACCAAACTATCTTTCTTTTCCATCTTCGATTCTGAAATTAATATAACATTAGTGCTAAAGTTTAGAAAACCAAAATCCTACAGACCATTTATATACCTGGTTTAGAATGAGGTAGCATTGCTTTCATGTTGTTAAGCAAATGCCTCTCTCTTGAATTGATGCCGCGAGATGCTAACACCAGAATACGTTGTTTATTCGTCCATTTTCGCTTTAAAATACAAAAAAATCCCTTCATATTTCCGTTATGTAAAAAAAAGTAAATGATTTGTTACCTTCTTTAGTGGCGGATCAGATGATGAACGAACTGCTGGAATGGCATCTTTTGCGGATATTACAGTCAATTCATCACCTTCGTCGGAACGTTTACGTTTTCCCTTGGTTTTCGCCATTTTTCTTGTGGATGTGGAACACGAGGCGCTTTCGAATGATATTCAATGTATTCAATCGTCTTCGCTAACTGTACTGTAACGACAGGTAGATTTGGCTTGAGAAAATACGAACCAATCAGCGCGTGCAAACATCATGACGTCACTTGATACGTTACGGGCCACTCCCTCCCATTACCATCATGTATAATCGAGCTTCATTGAAATTTGAAATATATTAGATTAAACCAGTAAAACACAATGCAATGCGTTACTTCTGAACTTGAATCACTAGATTACCCTTAGATTACCGGATGTATGTAAAAACATAGTTTAAAATCCCGTACACAGCAAAGTTGAACGGGCGAAGTTGGAAGCGGTTGGAAGGGGTGGTTGGTGTTGCAAATCCCGACAAATTATAGTACATTGCCAGGCGGCGTGAGCCCAATGTGCTCACTGGCTTGACAGCGTGCCCTTTGTCACATTTGGGTACTAATTGCCCTCATTATCTGACAACACTAGCTATTTTTTCAGCTTTTATCTGGAACTTGCAACTAGCAACGCGAACACAGTTGACATTGTTTCTTTGTATTCAAGTGTTTTAAAGTAAAAATGAGTCATAGTTGGCAAGAATTATTGTTCGAATATTTGGAATGTTTTGGAGCTTTTTTGCAAAGAGTTGTATTCCAAAAAGCTCCAAAACATTCCAAATATTCGAACAATTCTCGCCAACTATGACTTGATCTTTTGTGTTTTGATGCTTTTGAGCGTTTCGTTCGATTCTAATTTCGTTGTTCGATTCTATTATTTTAAAGAATGAAAACGGCCTGTTCGAACGCAATGTGGCCCCAACAAGACGTAATGTGTTTTGAGGCATCCTGTTTCATGTGTTTCAACCGGAGAAATAATTTTGCTCTAATAATGGGAGGAAGCGCTGCGCACAGAAGTAATGTGCAAAGTGGTATTTTTGCGAGGGAATTTGCCAGCAAATTGGCAAGCGTGGGCCGAAGTCGGCGAAGTATGGCCGATGATCCGAACGAATCACGGTATCGCGGTCGAGGTTTTATTTTACAGTACGGAAAGCCGTTCCCCAGACAGCCACTACGCAGACCGGGTGAATTTGCAAGCATGAACAACGAGCGATCGACAGGTGATTGCAATAACCGTCCATTGATGCATGTTTCAACTATTTTCTTTGTCGCTTTGTCACCACAATATGTTGCTGGCATGCATCGTCAGCGATGGTGGTCATTTTAGAATTTTAAGCCTTTATTTCCCGTTTAGAAAAGCTTCGTCGTACGATTCCTTCCCATCGTCTACCGATACATCCGTTTACGTTGTGACTTTTTGCGCTGTTTAGATGAATTTCGATTGCAATGTGTTATTGAGTTTTTGCGAGCGCTTTCGCAACTTCGTTGCATTCGCGTATTTGACGCGCAACTTTTGTCCCCGCGCTAATGTTAAAGTGAACGGCAACGGGTTCAAGTATTGCGCGCGTCGTTCTGTCCGTGCAAGAAAGTTGCACGAGATGCTTTTGCATCTACTGCGGCCGTTGAATACGTCAACACCAACGTTGATACATGTTATTGCGCAATCCACTACGTTGTTCGTTTGCACCTTGTTGTTTTTCAGAGTGATAGTCTACATTTAATCAAAATTTAATTATTGGATTCTTGTCGAATTTCGACATTTTAAATCTTATTCTTAATTAATTCTTGGACCTGCGGTTTTGTTTGTTTACTTGTGTCTTTATTTCTGTCCTGTTGCTGTTCTTTTATATGGATCAAGGTTATATTCAGATCCGACCACCAAAATGAACCGCAATAAATTCCTGCAACCTTGTGCAAATACAAATAGAATTGTTGACTAAAACATGCGCAATTTTACATAAAAATGAACCCAAGACTACAAAACGTGTTGCAAGATATAGCATATGGTTCAAATCCGTGAAACGTTGGGATTTCGGATGTGTGAAATTGATTGTGCTCATTTATTTGTGAAAGTACCATTTTTTTTTATCTCAAACACAATTATGCAAAATAGTATTTATACGATGTAACTATATTAATTTAATTGTGTAAGAGATTGTAATATTTTGTTATACTTTGGACAGATTTGCCTCAGCATTCGCACATTTTGTCTCCGCACGCTGCTGAATTCGTGCCGAGAAGTGCACCGGCATATGTGGTTTGTATAATTTTCTGTTTAATTGATCCGGAGTGGAATTTGAAATTTGTATTTTGTGCTAACATCAGGAGAATGGAGACAATTGCGACGCTGATCAAATGGCTTGTTTGGAGACCACGCGGCTGGCCATGATGGAGATCACAGTAAACCCTGGTCGCTTTACTACACTTTCCCAGTTGCTGGTGGATGCGCTCAATGTCAACATGCCCAATGAAGAGACCCTTCGTGGTGTTGCCCAGTTGGTTTTTGAACAGGTTTGTACAGGGTAAAGGTATAGAAACGATACACGTGTATTGGTTATTTAGATCCATGCTGTTCGGTAAGGTTACTGGCCGCGTGTTTTGGCTCTTTCCGTGATCCGCTAGTCAAAGTTTGATTTGTTTGAATAAGTGGATTTCTGAGGCCTGTTTGCAGGCTTAAATGTGATTTATCTATATCTTGTTTGATTGTCTTATAACTGAATTTATTTCAATTTAACGTTCAGCGTAACGTGGTGCCAACGTGATGTTGGCATCGGTTTTTATTTTGTTTGAAAATAACATTAATCTACCAAAGTACTTTTTGGGCACTGTGTTCATTGCGTCGTAATCCAATGAATATTAAATTTTGGAAACTGAGTTATTAGTTTTCCAAGCTGTTTACGGGCAAATTGCCATCCTTGTGGAACTTCCGCCATTTCTGCATGTTGTTTTTTGCAATTTCATTTGAAATGCATTTGGGATTCTTAATGAAACTATTGCAAATAAATAATAGGATAAAATCACGTTGGAACTAAATACGGTTGGTGTCATTTCCAGGGCGTTGTTGAGCCAAATTTCCGATATACCGGAGCAAAACTATGCAACCACCTTGCCAGCAACCTCAATGTAGAATTTGGAGGAAGAAATTTCCGGTCGTATTTAATGGAGAGGTAATGAAGTGCAATGTGGCATGGAGCTTTTGGACACTATGATGTAACCGTGGACATGATTTAGGTGCCAGGAAGAATTTCAACAATGCGAAGACATGCTGAGCGATGAAGTTCTCATCAACCGACTGCGAGGCTACACGATGTTCATGGCAGAATTGTACGCTCATTTTGAGGCGAGTTCAACTGATTTGGTGTTATATATTAATTCTTAACAAGTGTATTAATGAATATTTGTCTGCTTGCAGGTCACTGATGGAGTAAAATCTCAAAAAGTATCTGTCATTGAAAATGCCCTTCTCAAATTGCTGGATATCTTGTTGCTTGAATGCACCAAGGACAATCTGAAGACAGCGTGTCAAGTGCTGAAAGTCAGTTGAACTACAGTTCTAATTGCGTGAAGAATTTGTGGACTAAGTCACTTTAAAACACTTGATTTTTCAACAGTTGACGGGTGCTGCTCTGAAAGATAACCACGAGAAGCGAGACTTGTCCACGGAGTCGTTAACTCTCAATAAAATTATTCTGCAAGTGCAGCAAGTTTCCGCCAAGCCTGAGATTGACAGGTACACCACACCCTTCTATTCATTCTGAAAATTCCCCAATTATGATGATTTTATATAGCATTTGTAATAAATTGTAGAAACTCACGAGCAATGTTGCTGAATGTGCTGGAGTTACATTCTTGCGATTGGGGCCGGATGACGAGGAATCAACCAGCACCTCCACCACCAGCACCTCATGCACATTGGCCGGCTGGACAAGTTCCAAGGGATGATGCATCAACCTATCAAGCTAGTATTGTAAGGGTATAATTTAATAGCTGCGTTGCCATGCGTGCACATGCAGAGTTAATTGTATACGATGTGTATTTTAAGGATCGGCCTGTAATGTACGGACCTGATGGACAACCTCTCACAGAAGAAGAGATACACTTCATTGAAAGCAATCAGACACGGGGAAGCAGCATACACGATGATGATGAACCTGAAAATGAAGAACTGAGAAATTTTGTTGGACATTATGGGTAAAACTGTTAATTTCCTTCAAATTGTTGGACAGCAAAATGATTCCGAATTAACTGTCGGTTAACCTTCATGATCATTGCTGTTCAAATCTATTTAATATTTAACGCAGTAGTCGTTGTTGGACTTATGTTTTGTTTTGTTTAGTCCAAGAGGTACCTGGTCGGGTGGCGAACCGAACGATGGTGGAGGTATGGATGACGAAATGACCGCTGCATTTGAGCAATTCCTTCTGGAGAGTGGCCAGTAAGTGAACCCAGTAGAAAACCCTCTTGAAGTCTAAAAGCAAAGTTTGACATTAGAGGACTTCTACCTCAAGTTGGATGTGAAGGCTTCACATTCCAGTGCGGGTGTGCGCGCATGCGCACAGAAATACTCTTAAATGAATTACGTTCGGTACAAAAAAAAACGTGACAAATTCGTACTGTTGATGATAGTTTGTGACAGTTGGAATTTGGTGGCTTTGGATAAACTTCCTCCAAAATCAATTAACCATTTTTTTGTATGCGCTTAAAACCAGCAATTAATTTGTCAGTACACTGGGGGAACTGAAATGTTTGGTTATATTTCACTAGCTTGTGCACTCATGAACTATTTTAGTATCCAGAACATTTGTAGTAGGTTCTTCCCCCTTTACGTTAAAAGCAGGTTTTTTTTCCTTCGTTTGCTCGTTGAAATATTGTAATATGGATATTTTGCATTCATATGGTGTTCAGTATTTACAGGTTCATGGAATATTTTACGAATTGCTGACGTCTATTGGGTAGACCGAGTTGCAATTTACAGAGTGGAAATAAAAAAAAACAAGGTGCATGTTGTAAACCGAAGGTTACATGGTTTTATTTTCACATCTGTATCATTATCAACTGCGTACTGACTTCTTGGACATTTTATTAGAAGTTTTCGTGGGTACAGCAGACCGAGGTGGATTTGGCAGGTACACCTGATGACCGGAAGATTGTAAATGTCCAAACAGTTTGTTCCTTGATGGAAAGTCTGTGCTGCACACGGAGCAGGTTAAAGATGTTGATTCCGACTTTTCCTGGAAGTAATCAAATAATGAAGCTAACAAAATGTGGCTTCCCTGCAGTTGACTGTCCAAATCCAATCCACATTACTGTAAACTGGTGCTGGAAGTAACTTATTTTGGGTCAAAAGTAATATTAATGTGTTTCCAGCAAATTAAACAAAATTATCTTGATAAACAAAATCACGATCGAAAGCCAATACATCTTTTAAGACTGTTTAAATTTCATTGAGTTAGCTCAATAACTTCTAATTCCAGTCTTTACCAATTCAGTTGAATTAGGAAAATTATTTTTTACCACCGATTAGATTTGAATTCCGTAATATAGACTTAGGCTTGAATTAAACAGCTTTCCTCTTCGCATCATTTTCAAATTTTTTAATATGGATTTTCAAACATGGACATTCCGTCCTGAATAGAAAACGCATTTGATGTTCCACCTTAATTTCATCATATGCCTTGCGTACTTACCAGCTTATTGGCACTCTCTCGTGCTTTCTTTCTCGCATCCTTAGCTTTTTTCCCTTTTAATTTTCCACTATCTTTTACTACTTTCTCATCACTAACTGGTGGTATTGAGTCTAAATTCTCTGCTATATTAGGAATTTCATTATCTTCCACGCTCGTTACTAAACTTGCGGCCTTCTTCTTCATTTTCTTTCGGCTAAGTACACAAGTCCAAAATTTATATAATTTCAGTCTTTAATTAAAAAAAAAACAAATGGGCTTGCCTAATTTTTGGAGACAACTTTATATCGATCGAGTCATCATCGGAGTTATTGCCCGTACTGCTGGCAGCACCATTGTTGAATTCTGCATCCTCTTCTTGTAATATGGACCTCAAGAGGGCAGAATTTTCCTTATGTTTTTTGGAATTGTTATGATTTTCAAATCTGGAAATAATGTACATTCATTCACAAGATTAATCAATGGGCAAGTCATGTGACTAAAACAAACTTACGTTCTATCCGTCTTGAATGCTTTATCGCATGCGATGCAGTACAGATTAACTTGACTTTCCTCATCGCTCTCATCCAATTCGGATTCTAAATAAACACAGATGGTTAAACTTTTAAAATTGGCAAGCAATGCGCGTTAAAAAAAATACGGTGCAACACAAACCCTCGCCAAATTGGTGCACGATATTAATTTCAAGTTGCTGTAGGTGTTGTTCCAATTGTGATGTTGAAGCCCATTCGTTCTCATCCTCCTTGTAATTTGCCAAAGTTCTGAAATTTTCAACATGTTCCGTATATAATTTATTTTCATAAAATTATCAACCGATTTACTACCGTTGTCGTTCGCTTAAATGCTTCTGTCGAGATGCTTCTAGTTTTCTAGCACGTTCATTTGCTTTTTCTTCCAGCATTTTCTAAGAAATTGCAGTAAACTGTCATTTCACAAATTACACACATAACTTGCGACGTCAATTTTCAAAACAATTGAATTGTACATCTATTTGGCTATTTTTTTGCAAATTCCTTGAGTTTTCCCTGAATTTTTAGCCAAAATATAATTCCCCAGCTTTTCCTAAACTCTTGTGAACTTCATTTTTTGTATTAGACACACCCTCTGTAAAATAAAACAATTTTGCAAATATATGCTCACCCGGTAAGTTTTGCATCTGCGGTCCCTCTTGCGAACATACTCGACCAAAGCCTATTATATAGCGGAAAACTTAATCATTCTGCATTATTATTTATTTCTAAACTGTATTTGTCTTACTCGAATTTCTTCATTTCTCTCCTTTTTCGCTTTATCCCTAATCTTTTTATTCTCTTTTTCCATAAGCTTTACCACTTTCCTGTGAGGAGCTTGGCGGATGTCGTATTCGTCAAGCCACGCGAAGCTCTTTGCCGTGCAATAACTTTGCCAATATCCGTAAAATGGGCCCACTACCTGAACACCAAATATCTCTGTATCTATATTTGCAACTATATATTACGGCAACACATTCTTTCAATTATACTGTGTTTACCTCTTCATAGGAGCTGTTCTCATTACCAAAGCTTGGAATTTGCCGAGCTTCTTTTTCATCCATGTACGATTTGTCTTCTGCTGCCACTTTTTCAAATACTTCACGGTATACTGTGTAAAATCCCTATATGGACCATATATGTTCTTGGTTAGTGTATCAAATGTTTACTTTATGGTTTATTCCAGGCAATATGCACCTTTGGATCATCGTTATATCCAGAGTAACAACTAGAATTAAAATAGCAAAATATATCTAAAGTGTCGTCTGAGTGTTGTTCCCCTGTAAAAACAAACAATAAGATCATGCATTTCAGTACATGGTGTCACCATGCATTAACAACTGAATTTCACATTTTTACCTCCTTTAATAATTGATTCCCGGTGTCTATCGTACCAAGATCGTTCTCTAGGATCGCTCAGCACCTCATAAGCTTGTTGCAACAAACGGAATTGTTCGGTTGCTTCGGAAACCCGATCTGGATTCTTGTCTTTCTCAGAGAAATAACAATATTTTTGTATACTTTATGTACATAAATTATAAGCAAAACGATCGATGCGATCACGTTATACAGTTATACCTGGATGCCATTGCAGAGCTAATTTTCTATAATTCTTTTTCAATTCTTCAGGACAAGCGTCTTTCTGTACTCCTAAAACATCGTAGTGACACTTCATCGTAGCCAAAACTGCAAATGAATCCAATGAATGAATGAATCAAAGCCGGCCATACCGCAACTACAAGTCCGGCTACGGCGCTTTCGCTTGCAGACGAACATCCGTACGGAGAACGGTGTCCTTGAAAGTTCATGGACATGTGTGCAGCAGGCATTCTGCAGTTGACTTTTGCTCTCATGCACTGGTTGAAATTGAAATGTGTTGGTGGTTTCGAGGTCGCCCTTCATTCCGAAGGAGATCGTTATTATTGAGAGTTGCACGAAGTTTGGCCAACATGTCGACGTCCAGCACGGAGAAGCCGGTTTATGTGGCCATTACCGAACTGGATGCATTCATTAATAGATGCATGGTAGCAGTTGGAACTAAAGTATCTCACGCTAAAAGCCTTTCTGAAGTGTTAATCAGCGCTGATTATCGAGGACATTACACTCATGGGCTCAACAGGCTCGGTTAGTATATACTTTTATTCCAAATCGATCATGGGTTACAAGCCTTTACTTCCCAAACCATTGTTGGTAGGGCAAAAAGAATGCCACTTTGATCTGGAAAACATAGGCGAGGAATCCGAAAATGCCATTTAGAATGACCTTGAACAGCGTCTTGAAGGTCATTGGTGCTCAAGCTTTGAACACCTGTTTTGGGGATTTTCCATTGCTATGTTGGGGATCTTTTCTGGTGTTAATTAATATTATTATAAAGAGTTTGTTAGAGTACACGTACTTTCCATTACTGTGTTCAAGATTTTTAACAGGGTTAATTAATATAAAAAGGGTAAATAATTAAATTTTCAGACATTAGAGTTTTTATAACATTTTCTTTTAGTAATATTTCAGTATATTGAAATGCTAGTTTATCATAAGATTTTAAATTAAAATCAACAAGTATAATTATATCTGCTAAATATATAAGTATTTTGCAGGGTTAACCAGCTGGAAAAGTTGTTCAGATAGACTTCCAAGTTGCTAGCATTAATTAGAACATAAGAATAATACATGAATTATAGGGGTGACCATTATTCGAGGGTTAGTGGTTTTACTGGGTTAGTATTGAGTTTTGGTTAGCATTTTAAGGGGAACATAGTACAGGAATTAGCAGATAGCAATTTGATAGGCATGGCCCGAGCTACCAGAACTGGTTCGATGGCTGCAGAAGTGGAACTATTGAGGGCTGAAGTTAAGCAACTGAAGGGTATGCTGGACGCTCTGCAGGCAA
>JAQIWR010000839.1:0-16899 GCA_034695945.1 Glomeris hexasticha
CCATTTGCAATCGTTCAAGCACTTGCCACCAGGCGCTTGCCTAGTTCAAGCACTTGCCACCAGGCGTCGCCCACTTTTGCCGCGCAGGCCATGGCGCAGGCGAATACCTCCTTGCATGGGCAAATGGGCCTTGCATGGGCAGACCATATGGGTTTTTACCCTTTTGAATTCGCGGTCCGGCGTTCTATAGTAGGGCGTTCGTGAAAAACCCGGGTTATTTTTAATACAACGTCACGAATGCGCCGTCGCGATCCTTGCGTGGAGTGTCGCTTTTCATCTGGCGTTCGCAGAAATAAATTTGTTGGTATGGGTCGGGTTTCTGCGTTTTGCAGAAAAATCTGATCGGATCGGAACTACCACCATTGCTTCCAAGCTACCACGAATAAATTATGGCGAAAGCAAAACGGAAAGTGACGATGGACAAATCTAGAACTGGCAAAGAAGCGGATTCTCCACCGAAAAGGCAGAGTGTTTTCGATAGATTAGGCCCGGGGTCTAGCGCAGCAAATAATTCAATTCCTCAGGTAATATAGTTAAAACATGAATTGCACAATATTTCTGGTAGTGCTGGGGTGAAATGTATTCCGTTGTCTTATTATTTTCAGCCGAAAGTTAGCGACGATTGGCAGGAAAAATGCCGAAATTGGCTGCGCCATGGAACATGTCAATTCGGAAATAAATGTAAATATCAACATGAACCCTCGTCGAAATCCGGAAACAAATCGAAAGATAGGTATGAGAATTTAGTTGGGGAAAGTTGTTCTCTTGTACTAGTACAATTAAAAATGCAATATATATTAGTTTATCCTGTGTGTTATTATTTTTTGATTTAATTAAAAATTGGCACTGAGCTTTTTTAATCTAGATCATAATTAGCTTTTGTTGAATATATACAATTGCCTTTTCAGGACAAAGGATAAAGAGGAAAAGAGTGATTCGAATATTCGTAGCAAAGTGTCGGCAAAGCGCGCTGGAAGCCCGGAGAAAAGCCGCACACCTTCGCCAAAAGTGATTGGAAATCATTTTTTGTCATCCGAATGATTGTTGAACATTTTGATTAAACGAAAAATTTAAAAAGCGAACTGAAACGCGTCAAAGACGTTCCCGGAGCAGAAGTTCAAGAGGAGAACATGATGGAAAAATAAAGTCGCAGGTTGTCGTCACTCAGCGACCGTCTTCGGCCGCGACGGCGTCTTCAGATAAGAGGAGATCGAGCCGGAGTTGGGCAGAAGATGCAGGTTATTTCTCTTATTTGTTAATTGGAATACACAATGTTCTTTTGAATGTATTTGAACGTAATCATTCTTAGGTCGTGTACATTTGGATTTTGAGGAGGAACTCACTTTGGAGAAGAAGCGGCAGGAGTTGCAGAGGGAATTGGAGCTTGAAATGCAGAAAGAACAGAAGGAAAAACTGTTGCAATCGAAGCGTGAGAACGTTATCATCAATAAAGTTGTAAGTATTTCTAAACAGTTACCCAAAATCCGTATATATCTAGTAAGTAAAACCTTATTAAAACTGAAATAATTAAATTGTATAGATTACAACAAGTTCCAGTGACAGCTCCTCAAGTAGCAGTAGTGGAAGCAGTAGCAGTTCAAGTAGCAGCAAGAGCAGCAGCAGCAGTGAAGATGATGATGCTGCATCATCCGCTAGCTCCAGAGTAGACGTGTCGAGAGGACGTGCCGGCGGCAACAGGAACCCTGTCGAAAGTCGCAAGAAGGGAAAGGAGAGAAGATCCAAGTCAGGTTCTGGTGAAGAAACGAGAAAAGTTAGGCACAGCAGAGATAAAGTGCGGCGCAGGAAAAAATCCAAAAGTTCAACTTTAGGCCAAAATGATGCAAATGCGACTCAGATGCGGGCTGAGAGGTTGCGAGGTGATAGATCCCACAGTGGATCACTTTCCAGAGGTTCCTTGTTTGTTTCGATTTCTACTTACATTACCATCACATACCATACTGAAACTGGCTTTTTTAGCAGGAGCCAAGCAAACTGTTAAAGAAGACAAAGGGAAAAGTGGTACGAGCCATTTCCCAAAAAAGCGATTAACTGACAGTTTGGTACTTGTGGCAGAAAGATCCAAATCAACCTCCGAAAAACAGAAACACAGGTGGTACATCTTCACTGGCACTTTGTGCATTAAATTGCCCAAGTAATCAAAGTACATTTACTAGTGTCACTTTTTTCTGCGCGGCAGTAATCAAAGTTCTAAATTTTGAATAAATGATGTTCGGTTCTAATTTCAGCAATTGTGTCTACATTTTTCAATATACTATTTGGATTGTTGCATAGTAAATTAACATTAAGATTGGAAGTTTTTAGTATACGACAGTAACCAAGTTTTAACGGGTTCTATATACATATTGAAGTTTGTATTTGAACCAGAATACGAACTGACAAATTCCATATTTGTTTTAATTTGAGCAGAAAAGTTGCAGCCGATCAGAAGAATTCCGAGAAACATCCACACAAGAAGAAAAAACCAAAAGAACGAGTTGCTGACCCGAGAGACGTAAACGTATTTCCTAATTTCTTGATAAATTGCAGGTGGGAAAATTTGTTCTGTACCTATAAGAAATCGAAATAATGATTTAGGATGCCCCTTCTCGGTCAAGCAGCAGGGTGAGGGATGCACCTCGCGATCACACCGAGGCTCATCGGAAGTCTATCCAAAGACCTAATTCACCAGTACCCAAGGAAACAAAGAAAGCGAGGAGAAAATTGGACTCGCACTCGCCATCTAGGAAAACAAATCGTCGCCAAATGCCCGGTGAAGATTGGCCCCAAGTGGAACGAATGGCACCCCGTCCTAGCAAAAAATCCCGCAGTCCCGTGTTGAAGGAAGGCAACTTCCAGAAGAGCAAACCGATGGCGGGCAACAAGGCTTTAGTAGGAATCGCACGCAGAAAGGCTGGCAATAGAATGGACAAGGACAGAAATATGAACATGCCATCGCTGTTTGTACAAAAACATCATGGAATTGTTCGGAGGCAGCCTCTAATGGCCAAGAAGCTTGCTGCTGCTGCGGCCGGTGCAGCGAAGAAAAGGGCATTGGAGAAATCTTTGCGAGCTGTGGCTGACAGTTCAAGGATTGCCCCTTTATTTGCTGTTAGAGCAAAAGCAACCAAAAAAGATAAAGGAATGTTCAGGAGAGGGAGGTGAGTTTTGACTTTTTTTAACATGCTCACGGTTGCTAAGACTAATTAAACCTAAATATACAGAAAATGCCAGGAAAATACTGTATAAGGGGGACTTCGTGAATTTATTGACGTTTGGGAATGCCAGATTAGTTGAGATTACTTTCGCAGTAGAAAATTGTGGAAAATTCTTTGCACAATTTTCAGAATTTTGAAATGTTTTACAAGTGCATAATTATATTGCAACAAAACTTTGCAGGATTGTACAAAATCGCAATTTCTATGTTAAGTAATTTGCACCATCGCATTTTGAATACAGAAAATACTGTATCATTTTTTCAAAATAATTTTTTGCTTATGTACATTTTCCGGATGAACTTTGTCTCCTGTGTTGTCAAGTTGCGACAGGTGCGTTTTCCCGCCTTCTGAATGCCTCCGAGACAATTCGACACCAATGCAATGCTATTGGTGGCGAAATGTCCTGGGGTGACAAGTCCAAAGTCAATTTGATAATGAACCCGAACGGGGCATATGCCTCAAGGGTGTGGAAAACCTGTTTTCCTGTTCAAAGGTATCAACAGGGATATAATTGATTGGGTCCTTTTCATATCTGTGACAGAACAGTGTTTATAGGGCCAATTATTCGAAGACCATTTCTACAATCCTAACTGAACATGATACTACCAATGACCTGCATATAGCCCTTGTGCTAATTGTGCCTAATTGTACTGATTGTACCTTCCCATACCTTACCATAACTAATTATTACTACTTAATTATAATTGTCAGAATTGAAGAAGCTTGTGCCAGAGATCAACGGATGCTTGTCATGGATCACGTTGAGCAACGAGGACGTGCCGGTCCTCCGAAACTTCTTCCGGACCATCTTTCGAAAGAATCTGACCATGTATAACCTTACAGCTATCTCTAATATTAAGAAATGATAACGTTTCTTAATCTGATATCATATGCAAAAACTAGATACAATTTATGTTAGCGATTGAAATATCCTCCGCGGAATGTACGTTACTTTTTCAGAGACGAAGCAAGAGTGGGGAGCATGAATCGAGAGATGATCAGCGTGGTTTGAGAGCAGGGGAAAAGGAAAGAACATGGGAGAGTATTCCTCGTAGAGCCCCTTTGTCACCGCAGTTCGCCGTGTTCGCCGAGTGGGAACGGGCCGAGCGTGAACGAGAAAAGAGTAGGGATAGGATGCGTATAGACAAGGATCGAGACCGAGGGCGTGTGCTGGACAGGATCGACCGGGATAGTTTAGATAAAGGACGAAATTTAAGTGCCGAACGAAGGTACTATTACTAACTTTAATATCTCTAAAAGTTACTAATCGATATTGTATATGATGACTCCATTTTGCCAGAGTTGGGCGTGACCGTGAAGCCTTTGGCCACAGGTCTTACGAGAGTCATCCAGAGACATTTGAATACGCTAGACGTCCTGAGAGGGACCGTCCAGCGTCCCCGCAGCCCCTTATGCCCCCAAGGTCCCCGGAACAGCGGCGGAACACAGCCAGTCAAGACCGGTCAGATGCAATTGGGAGAAGACAGCAGCAGCAAGATAATTGGGATGGAAAAAGAGGAAGTCGATCTTCTCACGGTTGATTTTCATTTGACATTTTGCTAAGTCAAATGTTTGATAAATATTAATGCTAGTTATACGGACAATATAGGTAATGAGCGGGCTGATGTTGGAGATTGGCGAACTGGGGATGAAGACACACGAAGCAGGAAAAGGTCGCGTGACCATAGCCGAGAAGATGTGCCGGCAACGAAGCGGATACGTGTCTCTCCACCGTGTGAAGACATTTCTACAAGAGTACAACAATTCTCAGGTCATGAAGGTAGCGAAAGTGGATCTGTAAAATCTAAGCGGGCCACAATGGAGGTGACTACCTTGGCGCGGGATAGACATAAAGATAAGGTATACAGAATTATTTGTATGTTAATTATTAGGTAAATTCCTTGATTGTAATGCCATTCTTTTCCAGGTTTCAAGAGTAAAAAGCTCGGACAGGTTAGTAACTGCAGAAGATACGAACGTGAAGCTCCCGGCAAGTGAAACGAAGACAAAAACAGGTGAAAGTGTTCGAAAGGTGGAAGATTCCAAACATTCCAAGAAGAGGCAGAACTCTTCCCCATCAGATGGCACGGAAACTAAAAAAAGGAGGAAAGCTGAACCTCCTCTTGATGAAAGTAAGCATCATAGAAGTGCACCTGCATTGAATTGTATAGTTACTAATTTAATGTTTTCTGGTTAAATTAGGCACAACTGGAGTCCATCAAGCCGATTGTCCAAAAGTTCCATCTTCTGTCCCTACAAGGGATTCTGATGAAAGTGCGCGTACACGCATATGTTATTATTTCTGTTTAGTTATCTTGTTGCCTACCATTTCCTGAAATATGTTCTGCCAAATAGAAAGTGTCAGCGGGGATGCAACGGTACAAACTTCTGCAAATTTGAGCGATTGGAGCGACGATTCAGATGAGTTGTTAAACCGCTTAGAGGCCGATCAACAGGTTTGAAATGCAAAGGAAAACATGTAACTAAGATTTAAAGAACTGAAATGACGTTTTGTAAATGCTAAAAATAGAGACTTGCCGAAGCAGAAAAAGAGAGGGAGAAAGAGAAGGACAAGGAAAAAGAAAAAGAAAAAGAGAAGGATGGTGATGAGAAGGAAAAACAGTTGGAAGCGGTTCCCACGGTTACAAAACGTAGGGAGCGATCTGCGAAGAAGACCTCCCCGTTTCAAGATAATAAAAGTGGGTCTGTCAGAGATGGAACCAAGAATCGTAGTAGGGGTAGAAGCAGAGAAGAGAGTCATAGGTCTCGGAGACATTCGCGTGAAGTTAACCGCTTACGTTCCACCGGTACTTCAAGTCGGTGCAATAGCGGTGAACGGCAAGTTCCAATTTCAGCTGACGTTGAGCCTGAAAAGTAAGAAAATCATGGTTTACTCTCACAATTTCCAGAGGAAAACAAATAAATTTTTATTACAGGTTAGCATTGGCACCTGAAAAAGAGGAAGCCGCTGATAAACTATTGGTAGTTAGTTCGACTACTGTAGAGGATATACCAAGCCATCCGGAAGGTATATAGCATATTATAAATTAGTATAGATGGCATTTTGCTGCAAGTATTTAGTTAAATTGTATGGATTTTAGCAGGAAAAGACAATGAAGATTCTTTGCAATCGGATGGAAAGTGTGTGGCTGGCGAGACAAATGATTACGATCCAATCAGTGATGAGGAGCTGGAAGCAATCTTGGAAGATAGTGAAGATACCAACTGGCAGAAATCGACCGACCAATCAGAAGCTAAACCAGGTTTGTCATTCATAACAATAATAATTGTTATTGAATTTTTGGTGCGGTTATTTTATAAAAAAAAAGTGTACGAAAGAAACCATTATAAATCCTTTATGAAATAGCTTTGCTGGAATAATTTTATAGGTATTTTTGAACAGGTTTTATTAACTGATTGGTGTAACATTTTGCAGAAATATGATCGAGTGAGCAATTTGTGCAAACAGCATTTATTATATAACCGTGTTATATTTGCATTATCAGGAATAATCGATGCACTGGAAGTTGATTGGTCAAGTCTTACAAATTCCAAAGAGGCCAATAAACCTGAAGATCTGGTTCCTGTTGACGTGTTGCAGAGGTTTGGACCTGTCAACATTTTGACCCGCATTGGCATTTCAGCAAACCTTCTTGGCGAAGAGAAATTTGAGAAGATACGAGCCAAATGTCAGCTGCTCGTATCCAATTCCCAAACTCATGGTAAGAATCTAAGTTGAGCTATGTTTGATATACATTACCTTGTATTTACATTTTTATGCTAAACTAGATGCCAACAATAAGTTAGAATGCGAACAGGAATTCAAGATGGAACACAATTTGGCTGCATTTCATGCATTGGCAGTGGTGAAGAAAAAGGAAAGGGCCACCATCTTCGATAGCTTTGGTCCGCACAGGAGAGCCCTTTGTGCACGTAGAGATTTGGAAATCAGAAGACGGCTGTGCAATTTTCACGATAAGGTGGGCGGTTATTACAGAAGCTATTTTTTTTTTACTTTTCATGTTTTATTTACTAAATTGTTCATTTTTATAGGATCAAGGCAGCCTACCAACAGCCTCTGACAGTGACGTTTTCTGCTCTGCTGTGCAGCTGTTTAAGTTTGGTAAACTGGTACCAGCAACTTGAAAACAATACTTATTTCTTTTTAATTTTGTCTTGTGGAATATTGACATTTCTGCAGTCCTTTGCAACATTTGAAAGGAATAATGGGTTAGATTGACAGAACAAGGGTAAATGCATAGTATTTATTTCGAAAATTCATCGAAATTAGCCAACTCGGCTAACCTGTTTAATTGAAATAAATGCATAGAATTTTTCCATACATTAATAGGTCAATTGAAAATGTGGTTCAGTGATGTCAACATGTCATGTTAATGTTCCATAAAATTTAGAAATTAAATTAATAGATGGATCTACTATGCATACATCCTAATATCGAGACACTTGATGTGTAACCAATTCACGTTTCTCTAATAATGCGGAAAGCATATTAGTAATTTGTTTTGCAACGTGGGAAAATAAGTTTTTGTTTATTTTAGTGTGATGTGTTTGTTAGTTGCTAGATAATGTTCATCCAAATAAATTCATTTGCCCCATATATGTCTCGTGCTGAGAAATCTAGTTGTGATAACAAAATATCAGAATCCATACAGACACCTGTGTAAACTAGTGTAATGATAACGGTTCAAATATTGGTATTCAGTTGTGTGAAGTGTAATTAAACATAAACAATACATTATTGTGATTAATGTTAATGACCTAGATCTGTGAACCAACAAAAACCTTTATTTGTCATTGTATTAAACAATATTTGTACTAATCTGTTTTGTTGCTAAATGCAAATAGAGTGTCTAATTAAAATTACCGTCATGGAATTCCTGGAATAAACCAGGAAATTACCTTGAAAAGTCGTGAATATTTAAAATCGGCCATGGAAACATGTGGACATTTTTAATATATTCACAATTTCCATTTGTTCACAGCAATGTTTTGGTGAACTTAATTTGCGCTAAATTATCATTTTTGACTTGGAAAAATTAATTTAACCTGAAAAAACCTATGGTCATACATTTATTCACTACTGTTATTAGTTTCCACGCAAGTTCCAAGCTAGCCGGCCTGCTGACGTCACAATAATATGTACACTACCGTTTGTGACGTCATTGGACAAAGCTTAGTGATAATCGCGGAAGCGCTTCAATGAAAAATATATTAGGCATTTTCATGACATAGGGACGAAAGAGTTATTAATCCCTGAACAGGAATTGTGAAGGAAGAAGAATTGATCGTTGCGGACACGTAATGATACGCCTCCGCTCAATTTTAACCCCGCGAGGTCCAAATCACCGACGCGCCCTGTGACACCGATGACGTCATTACTGAAATTCCACAGCAAAAATTCGAAAAATGCAGTCACCGGTGCGTCGAACGCGAAGGTCACGTGACTTCACGGAAACCTAACGGTGGCGCGAAACGTCTATGTATATAAATATTGGGACTTCTAAAACGGGGGCGTTTTTCTGGTTTTACAATCTGCATCCGGTATTTACGGGCGGAAAGTGGATTTTGCGGTGACGTGGGTTGGTGAAAGTCGATTTAAATGCAGTGATCACCGCTTTGGCGCTGCGATCGCACCGGTTTGGATTTTGGAAACAAGTGTCCAAAATGGCGGACGGACACGGACGTGCGATCGCTCAGGTAAGCCATAATCTCGCATTTCCCGGACAATTTAGTCATCGTTTGTCGTTTTAGCTTCGTTGAAACAACGGCTAGCGTTGGTATTGGCGGCTTGGTATCATTTCTAAGAAATGACATTGCTATTTATGCGCCATTTGTCCGCTTTTTGACAAACGCAGGATGGATGTCAATGACTGACTTGGCCGCTTTTAGGCGGTCACTGAGCCAACAGATTGTCGGCTCTGAAAAGCCGTATTTCAGCTTGGCACACGCAGCTCGGTTTTAGAAAGCGTGCGTGTGTCAAAACCCGGCAGATGACTAAAGAATTTATCACATTGCTAACGTTTTAGGCAAGTTTTGAGTGAATTTATGACATTTTGACAGTTCGGTTTTGGCAGCCATGGCCATTGCACGTTCCACATATCCGCGTTTCCCCAGCACGAAATTCAACATATCTATGGTTAATCGAGTTGAATTACGTTTTATTTGTCGTTCTTATACATGTTGGAAGTTAAAGTGGAAGAGTTTAGGTGAGATGACGTTTTGAGTGGCACATATGGTCCACAAGTGATGACGTCCCGAGGTTGAATAACTTGACATATATATTTATTATGCATGCTTATTTTTTTCAGAAATACGTTTTGTTTTCTAAACTATATTATATTAAACAGGAAGCTTAACTTAAAATAGTTTCCATTACATCTTGATTACATCTAGTTAAATGTCCATTTCCTTGGCACTGCATTATACCATGAAAAACATGAATTTCAAAAACATGACTGATTAATTCGATCTTGACAATAAAATTCCAGAATATTAATGGATTTCACAATATTTCTTCATTTGATTTCAACCAATATGGGAAACCGTATAGCTGACAGTTGTATTTTTTTAGTTATATTACAATAATAAAACCAAACCTATCACACACTCTTATTTAATTGATTAAACCTTTGATTAAACCATAGATTAAACCATTATTAGTCCAAGATTAAACCATAAACTTAAAATTTTTATGGAACCTTATGAAATATGAATTTATTATTTAAAAGGTGCCGATATTGTAAAATCGTGAATTTTCCACTTATTTCTCCATTATTGCAACACAAAACAGCACTATATGGGACTATATATAAAATAACCTGCATTCAAAGTGTGAATGTGCTCATTTGTTTGCCCCATAGTGCGTAAGTGCACCACTGGTGGCGCTGCATACAAAAAACTCTGGAATGACTATATCATAAGTCACATCCCATTATGACCAAGGTTATATTAAATGGGTTTTACATATATGTAAATAAAAAACATGGAATTTAAGTTGGAGTATATTTTAGTGAATTAATTGCTTGTTCTATTTTGTGAATGTAGTAATAAATGAAACCGTGGCAAATTAAAATTAAAATGTGCGAGATGTGGGCGTGATTTGAGTGTTTTTTTTTTAAATTCTAAATTGCAAATGAGAACAGTTTTTTACTTCTTAATATCCTATAGACTTTCCGCATTGCGTGTCAGGATTAGGTTGCATTTTGCTATGCTAATTATCCAGTCAGTCTATAAAACTGTGCCGTGCAAGAGGTTAACAAAGTTTACAACTACCGGTGTTGGTTGGTACCTAATAAAAGGATGAAGAAGAAAAAAAAATGTGATATTCCTCAAGTGGCTTATTGGAATCTTATGAGATTGTTTGTAAGACTTGAAAAGAAATGCATCCTATTCATATTTATTTTCAGATCTGTTTCATCCATTGTAAATTGGAATAATGTTGTGTATGTAGATGAATTAATAGTGATATAGGCCTACTTTATATAGATGAAGTTACAGCAGTTTAATATTCAACCAAAGTTCGGTTTATAATACCATTCTAAAGATACTATATATGTGAGGAATTATATGTACTTATTCATATATATTTCATGGAACAGATTGTAATGTGAACATGCATCCTCCGCGTAAACAATTTTTTTAATTAAATTGTACCCTTTTTTATTTAAATTTTATGCTCCAATTAAGGGTAAGGGGTTAATTTGAACAACCGCAGCGCCGCCAAACGTTGCGTTGAGGAACTAAGCCTATGTTAAACGAGTTGATCTACCTGCATTGTTTGCATTGAAATGTAGGCGTGTGTTGGCCTAAATATTACAAATAAAACAGGATGTGTGCACAAATCAATGATGTCTATACTATATAATTATTATGTATTGGCGTATTTTATCGTTTTTCAGTTCCGATTTTTCTTGCAAAAAAAAATGTTTTGTTTCAAATTTGCATGTGATCCTTATTTGGAAAATACCTGTCATTTGGTAGCTATGAGGAAGGATATTATATGTATGTTAACAACACATTCAAATGTAATTTAATGCCAGGATGAAAATTCTAAATGATGGTGCTCATTGTTCTTGCAAATGACTGTACTTATAATATATGTAGTTCTGAAATTCAAATCGAGGTGGCGTTGTATGCCTATGACTGTTGTAATGGCGGCCAAAAATTGCCACATGTAGGATATATAAACAAATATTTTTCCTCGTAATTTCCATGTCTTCCAACTGATTAGGCCTACAGGGTGATTAATCGTTTTGTTTCAAGTTGGTCAGTAATGTCGGTGACGTCATCATTTTTAAAATGCTGAGTGGCTGACCAATGGAGGAAACGATGTGCATGACAACTAAAAAATCCGCGGCTTTTGTCATCATTTGATCGCGATGACAAATTTGTTTAAAAAAAGGAAATGCAAAGTTTCCATGAAACATCCTGCCATTTTTAGGGGCGATTTTTTTTATATGCCGGCCTTGCCCGGATGTGCGGCATTTCTTTTATTTTTCATTTGTTTTCTAAAATCATCCCCTCACCCTTTTCGAGAGTAAAAATATGTCCATCGGTTGATTGAATTATTTAATTTCTAATCTGATTGTACATTTTCTGTGATGCTATGACGTAGATGACTACATCATGATAACTGTGGCTGCGGGGAAGACTCAACCTCTGTCTCCTCCGTCTTCGAAAATGGAATCGCCCTCGCCCGCCTCTAATAACGGCGTGGCGACCATCGATCCGCCCACTTCCACTATCTCGTCCACCAATGAGAGAACGAACGGGGACGGCGCCGACGCGAAGCAACACCCGGATGCCACATCCGACCAATGGGAACTTGGGGGCGGTGACGGATGCCCTGGCGCGAAAAAGATGATGCCACCTACGAGCATTTGGAAATATTCGTCGTCCAATCGAACGATGCCAGGTTTTTGCTCGCATCCCGGCAGTGCTGGGACGAGTCCAAACCATGTTGGAGGAGGAGGGATGATGTCGACGCCTACGCCGCCTGCCGGTCAGCACGTAGTACATTTGCATGTGAATCCGGGAGAGGCGATTTCGTTGCAGGTGGGGGATCAGCTACAAGTGATACAAGGTAAGGATATATGCGTGGGTTGAATGACGTCATGCGGGGGCGTTTCTAAGCGGTGAAAGTGACGTCAATTTTGTACGATGGTGTCTGGGCCTATAATAATTTTATAATTTAATGCCCTATTGCCACTTAATTTGTCAGAATATTGCGCAAGGGTAATCTATAAATTATGTTATGGTTCAGTAGGTATGAAATATGTGCAAGTTTTTTCGTTCAAACATTTTTTGTGACATCGGTGGAATTCCATCCTTCTTCCCATGTACTGTACTTGTTACAGGGGCGTACAGAAGTCGTGACTTGACTGTCAACTTGGATTTGAACAGAATATACATTACGTCCCACTTTACTATGACCTAACATTGACCGATTGATCACTGGTTTGCCTAATTAGCTATACACACACATAAGTCACGAAATACGAATAGTAGTGTCAAAATATCATGGAACTTTGCTGGGAATTCACAGTTGAAATACACTGCTGGTGAATTGACACAAAACTGTTTACAAGAGTGTTATAACTAATACAGTACTATTGAAACATGTCCATTTTGTGTAATTAAACAGAAATTAAGTTTGCATTCCGGCTAGGACAGGTTTCATTTTAAAAATAGCGAGGGAATATAAAAAATGGAAAAATTGACTAACGTTTAGAATAACCTGTCTATGGTGGAATCAGAGGGAACTGGAAAAATTCCTATATTCACCCTAGGCAGGTTTTCTAGCAAGGAATGGTTTTATTTGCAAATTTATCATGCTGGGATTTTGGACCTTAGACAGGTATAAAATATTGGCAGATTCCACCACAGACAGTTGTCACTGCATTAAAGGGATTGGTGTTTGTTTATAAATGCAAGATTTAGACGAAGATTTGAGGATTTAGTAATGATCCGTGCTGTAATCAAGGCTGTAATAAGGCGACGGCACATTGCTCTCCCCCCTGGGAAAAAATGGACCAGTCGGCCAATCAACCCGCCCTTGCATTGCACGGCTGCCTACTTTTTGGTTGCCTTGTGAGTGCGCCTAGAGAGCCAATCCGCCATCTTGAAGAGTAATCAGAATAGACGCGGACGCCATCTTGGAGAGCGCAAAGCCCATCAACCAATCAGCGTTGTGAACGGGTTTGGCCATGCTCAATGTATGAAGGGGGTGCGGCATTTGATATTTTGTGCCATTCGTTCGCGATCTTTCCGCGTGTGAGGGTCGGTGTTCGTTGCGTCGTTACCGATCGGTGGGAACTTTTGTGTTTCGACCTGGCAACAATAATGTGTTGGCGTAAAATCAACGTTCACAAAGCATCTGTTCGATGTTAGTAGGCGGATGAAGTAGATTTTTTCTATTTGTTTCGACGATTTTATCGATTGGATTTATAAGCGTGGGAAATAAAGACTCGCATTCATCATCTATTCCTGGCTTATTGAAACATGTCAGGAATGATGCGAACTTGTTATTCAGCTAGCTGAGTAAGTGTTCTTTCTGTATTTTTATTATTACGTTTTGTATGAATTTCGGATTTTTACTATAGGCTTATTCGTTTATTAGAAGGGAAAGAATATTGTTTAGACGTTGGGGAAAGTTTGAGTTGGATGACATTTGGTGGGATTAAATTAAATTGGCGCCCGTTAATTCGATTAATTTTTTCTGCACTCATTTCAAAAGAAGGGTAAATCGAGAGTCTTGTCTGTGAGCGAAATGACAGCTGATTGGTTGAGAAAAAGAAACTGTCTCCTTGATGGATTTTTCAGACGGGTAAGTTGGTGTGAACAGATTAATGAAAAAATGTGCACTTTTATTGCGATGACGTGGACCGAAGATTAAAATTTAAAAATAAGAATTTTTACCATTTTAACGAACGTAGATGCCGAATGTTTGCGATTTATTGCGCCCTTGGACCTTATAATCTAAACACAATTACAGTTGCTAATTGGGTGATGACCTCGTTTCAGGTCACCCTGTAGATGCTATTTTTTTTTAAATTTCGTCTTAATTTTTTAGTACATACGTAGATAAATAAAAAATAAAGTCGCACGCGAATGCGCAGCCGCAAAAATGCGCCAAAAGGGATAAATTATAATGATCGCTTTCTGAGAAAAATAGAGATGTGGTTTTCCGTCAAAATATCATTGGCTTCACTCCTTGGCGGTACGAGGTCGAGGTCGACGGCATCCAGTATCGATATTATCGAATTATATCGATACTATAAACGGCGCAGAGAACGATTTGAATGAGAAAAAACGTTCGATTCGAACACGATTACGGTTGTCGTTTCGAACTCATTAAATACGACAAGACTATCGATAAAGTCCCTTCCTTGGTGAAAATTGAAGGAAGTTAGGGAAGTTATTAGCAATGTTCTCTTGTTTACAAGAAATTAGTTTATTGGTTCGTAATATTATTAGTAAAAAGATCGATGTTGATGCGAGTGACGTTTTTGGAATGAGCAGCGGCCATCTTGAAACTGATTGAACATTCGATCACCTTGATTCGATTTTTGAAAACCCATTTTGCGGTTAATATTTTATTGGCCATCTTGTTTATAACGTATGTAAAACCGAAACGTAAATGAAGACATTTCTTTGGTGGCCATTGCGAGGTATCGCTGCATGGTGAAAATTCAGTTGCTTATCGTAAACTTGTAGATTGCATAGCGTTTTATGTGTTTAGTATATAGTAGGCCTATGTACTAGGGCCGTCCATAAATGAGGTCTATCGCACATGTAGGTTTATTGCACATCATTTATGGATTGTTATGCACTTCAAACCATTTTCCAAGTTTATTGAAAAAAATGGAAAACGTAAGCTTGAATAGGACATAAAATTGTGATAAATTTGTGTAATGTGCATATATGGGAGACATTCTGCTCAATATTTGGCCATTTTTCTCGTTATTACCATTCAGGTTTGGGAAATTGGTAGCATTCAGTAAAGGGTTTCCACTACTAGCAGTTATGCATTACACATTCATTCAAATCTCGAATAATGAAAGAACGAGAAAATCGTTTCTATTTTTGGAAATCTTGTAACTTTAGTAGTAGTGACTATTAAAAGTATGAATTAAAGAAAAGTGAAAGTGAAAACATTTTTGTCAGAATTGATAATTAATTAAACGCATGCAGTAGTTTGCTTTTCTTATTTTAAAAGAATAATACGGGTGAAAACATGCGTTTCAATGTTTATTCAGACGATTAAATGCGATTAAAATCGCTACACGTGCGGGAAATAAAATGCCAGATGGCGCCACTGGCACGTGCTGTTGATTAGAGCGTAACAAATAGTATAATTTAATATTTATAATTTAATTAGCGTCTTTTCGCTTGGATTCGAGCTTAGATTAATCTTGAATTAACCAAGGATTAACGATGCGAAGCATTTGTTTTTCCGATGACCGGAAGTGCCACGAATCCAATTTCAAATCACTCGGTTATGCTTATTTACATTCTTACGGCGCTATAGGAATCCCAGCCTCACAGACACAGGTACAAGCAATGCACGCTAGTATATATCGCCGATTCATAAACTTTTCAGTTGGTTTAGATTCATTCAGGTTAGGTTAGGTTAGGTTAATTAGATTAAATTAGGTTAGGTTAGGTTTAAACCATCGTTATACAGATCTGTAACAATTTATAACGCCGTTTTAACAAATATTCGTTTCATCAAGGTTTAATTCGGACAGTCAGGGACCTGTGTCTGCGAGGCTACCAACGATGCTTGGTATATAAGGGATTCCTATAGCGCCGTAAAATTGTAAAATCGCTTCGTGGAACGAGGAGAGAGCTTGCAACCCCCTCAGATCCCCATTCCATTCAGCTTCACTTTCCACCCATGTTAAAAGATACTAACATTCCCTCCCCATACACAACCGGCTTCCAACCTCCTTGGTTGTTGCTCATTGACTGCTGAAAACAACGAACGTTGAAGGAACACTAACTGTGAGTGCAAGATAACAGTCATTGTTCGGACAAAAGCGACTGCAATTGCGAAAACAGAGATGACTGTGCGGGATTTCAATGACACTGCATTGGTGATGGTAGAGATTACTGTAAAGTGCGTGACAGGCTGCATAAGGTTATTTTGAAAATGGCCGCCATTGCACCTATGCAATGGCGCTTCTTGGAGCGCCTCCAAATGCATCCGAGCAATAGACACTGACACTATTTATAGGTGTTGTCCCGACAAGGAACACACTTAAACCTGATCATCTTCAAACGACTATTCTCTCCCTGTAGTATATTTTTTTATCCATTCACAATTTCAACATCACAATATTAAGAATAAATCTAGCAGATTCCAGGTGGATACGTTGCGAATTGCAATTTGCCAGGCAAAATGTATCAATGAAATCGGTCTGCAGTGAATGAAGTGATTGTCAAATCAAAAGGTCGTCATTTAAATAACACAGCTGGCCAAAATATCACCAAACAGTTTGCAAAACAGAAACATCATCATATTAAGTTTCGTCGCTTTAAAATTCAGCAATAATAATGTTTATGGCTAAGTGAATTATACATACATATGTTACAGGGAAAGTGAGAAATCAGGGAATTTGAGAAATTTTCCCGTAAAAACGCCGATTACGATAAAACTAGC
>JAQIWR010000840.1:0-16891 GCA_034695945.1 Glomeris hexasticha
TAAGAACGTTTTTTGGACCAATCACGTCTTAGGGAGGCGTGTCTGCGGTCTTCTGACCAATTGAGTTCTGTGGAATCTATTTCCACAAGTGTTCCAAAACAAGTATTGCTTCGTCGCCCTCTGGCGGAGAGGTTATGAAGCAAACCGGCAACTACCCTCATTGGACACTCATTGCAGTTGGATTGTTAGTCTTATCGCAACCGCTGTATGGGGAGTCTATTGTAAAATCCCTCAACTAAATAAGTGTAAAGAACGTATGTCCACACTGTGGTGCACAATAGCCTCAAAGACATCAATTGATATCGTGCGCAATGCCTGAAAGACTGTTCCAAATGGAATGAAATTATATAAGTTCATGTGAAATTGACTTTTCTCTTCACTCCGTATACTTTTCCAAGAGATGCATCATGTGAAACACTGTCAACTTGGGAATCATGAGAATTTGCACAAAGTGCAGTTTTCGGAATGTAAATTTTAGACCTACGGCGAACTTGTGTCAATGTAATGCAAATATTTTGAACAGTCGGCATTTTGCATAAAAACAGATCGTTTTGTACCCATTTACTTCTGCTTCATTTGCATTGTTTGGAGGTGCATGCTTCAGATGAAGGTGACACAGTTTTTGTTCACTAGCAAAACCCTCACTGCCATTCATTTCGTCATATACGTAGGTAGCATATTTATAACATCTAATTACTATTTTCCTTTTACTGCATGTGGTTCATTTGTTATCGTCAGGTCTTCATTCTTTGCAATTTCCCTCAACTTATATACCACGGTTTTTGCCATATTTAGCTGGTTAGAAACTTCTGAAATATGACAATGATATCATTATGTAAAACAATGCATTTCAAGTTCAACACTTATATTACCTTCTGATCCATGAGCAGCTGCTGCATTTTCTGCAAACGTTCATATTCTTTCACCACCTGATCATACGTCCTACCTGTTACAGTTATGTTAGACCCCAGATCACCGCTGGACGTGCGAATGATTTGCCAAAGATACCGATTGCCATTACGTGTTGTAAGTTTATTTCATACAAATATGTATGACGCTGATTAATATTAGTTTATCCAACTAGGGCAGCAAGGGAAATTGACGGTGTAACCATTCCATAATTTGTGTTGGGGGATACGGCATACCCATTACTACCTTGGCTAATGAAGGGGTTTACAGATGCACATTTAAGCCCAGAAAATGAATCGTTTAATTTGTATCACAGTTGCACCCGCCAAGTGGTTGAAATTGAGTTTAGTCGATTGAAAGCAAGGTGGAGACGCCTTCAAAAACGCAAAGACATATAGTAAATATTATTTTGTAATCTGTTTATATCATGAAATGGCCTCTATTCAAATTGTTCTTGTATGCATGTACTTCGAGCAGTAGCACTCTTACCATCACTATAGTCTATCCCAGTCCAAGATGTCGGCAAATGCAGCCGCGTGACAGTGATGCCCCCTCCCCTTAGCATGAAAGTAGATTCGCCGGCATCGAAGAACACCTGCACCAACGAGTCTATTTTCATCCTAAGGGGAGGGGGCATCACTGCCACACAGCTGCATTTGCCGACATCTTGGACTGGGATAGACTATACTAACAGTTGCATCACTGCCTGTTTCAGAAAGTCAAATTTATTTTATATATTAATTATACATGTCAGTCCAAACAATGATTCAATTTCATTCCATACTGTTATGTTGTATCATGATGTGGTTGCAATCAAAATCGTCCAGGGTCCTGTCTAGTCCTGGCAATTCATCATCCTCCTAGTCATCGTTATTTTCGGTTATGGCGCTTATAGGTGCTGGTGTTTATACTGTCGGAAGAGGCGCCGTTCGAGTCTGCTGTTCGAGTCTGACCAATTCGTTATTTCAATATAATTTCAATATAACTTCATAACATGTTTTCCATATTTACATTTATTACCTGATGACCACGACCACGACCACGACCACGACCACGACGACCACGACGACCACGACGACCACGATCACGATCACGAGTTGGTGCTAAGAGTTACAATTTCGGTATCTATTCCTGCTCTGCCAGCACACTATACAGGCCTGGTTTCAAGCAATTCATTAAGAATTGAAACCATAGACTATCAGTTCCCGTGCCACCACTAATTAGGGCACCGCCCTCAGCTTGATTCAAAATGGATGCCTCCAGCGAGGGTGAAGGAAACATGCCGTTTGCAGCATTTTGTTTTGAAAACACTTTTGAATTCGTGAGGTGAGATTGTTGTTTAATCACTGAATAACACAGAAACTCATGTTGTAAATAAACGTTAACGTTTTGGCCAGTTAGTTCATAATATCAATATGTTAACCGATAAAGATCGTGTCTTAGAACCTATTCATATGGCATTTTTTATAGCTTTCCTGTCAGAGGGGCGCAAGTTACGATCTTTATATATGCCACCATATTACGAACTTGCCAAAGCGTCAACGTTTATTTACAACATGGGTTTCTGTGTTATTCAGTGATAAAACCACAATCTCACCTGACAGGTGCAGAAGTGTTTTCAAAACAACATGCTGCGAACGGCATGTTTCCAAGTGTTGTTTCTTTCACCCTCGCTGGTGGCATCCATTTTGAAGTGAGCTGTGGGCGGTGCCCTAATCTCATTGGCCGCACACAAACCAGGCCATAAAAGAGAGGCAGTGCGTTTTTTGTCAACTAAACTCTGGATAGAGTATAGATAAAGGTTATTTTTTCTGATGAAATGCATTTGGAAAACTATGGTTCCAAATGCTGCCTATAATCCTAAAACTTCATGTATACCTGTTGAGGATTTGAAGAATTGGACATTTAACTTTGTGGAGCAGTAATTCCAGCTGGACGTGGTTCAACACTTCTGTTGTTCATCTCTTCCCATCTAATGCTTCAATCAGATTTAAAGGAGAACTGTCTGGGTATTTTTCGTAAGTTTTGATTGCAAAGACAATTAGGTCGCTAAATTTATTGATCATGGCAAAATAGTCAGAGGAAAACGGTAATTTCATTGCAATACAAGTATAGTTGGACATCTGGACAACAGCTGGCAATGCAACAATCGCACTCAAACTGAATTTTAACGAATACATGGGTGGAGCTACAAAAGTGTTCTTTGATTGCTAATACCTTTTATTAACATTTTATAATTAAATCTGACTTCACCAACATTATTTTCACCATGTTTTCCATGTTTGATGAGATTTTAGGGTATGTTAGGAAATGGTGACAGTTCTCCTTTCAATCTTGTATTACACATAACAGCTTATAGTTTTCATGAGGAAGCCACCAGTGCCTGGTTGCCATGATGCATTTGCTTAGCACACCTACCTGTTTATGGGTGGGGTTTATGTCAAGGCGGGGTATATTGGGAATAAGATTGGGCGGGGTGCATGCTGGACCATATGTGACATCACAAATACTGTTGCTAATGGCACATCCCTATCCTACTGGAAAGCCTGTTCATAGAAAATGGGCTCAATGTCTGCATTATCTTGTTTCGCATTTGTCCTTATGTCTCATGGTACTGATTTAGCCATCAATATTTTTGCATCGTTGTCCTTGGATTTTAGCTACATACAATAAATTTTTACGAAAATGTTTACATGTAATCCATAATTATGGATACTACGTAACATTTAACGTTAATATATGTAAATGCACATACCTTGCTTATGAAATAAGTTGCAGGCTACTTTCATTCTCCGAGTCGTCAGGCATAAGTTTCCTTGTCTTGCTTGAGGTTGGATGCATTTCCTGCTGTATCAGCATGGAGTCAATTAATCAGTGTAAGGTATAGATAGCTTTGATGGTCTAGTAATATTTAATACACGTTATTATTGCCTAAGGTCCCAATTATCCGATCCATAATGCTGAAAAATTGTGTTGCTGTTTATAACAGCTGTTCGCAAAACTGCTGGAAAGTGGTAAGTTAATTGCTGCTCTGCGGGGCATACGGACAATTCGCCCCTCACAATAGGACTCCTGCAAATGACCCCTTGTATCAGACCCTGTTGTCAGTTGGCTTCCTTGCAATTCGCCCCTGCACAATCCACCTGGTATTGGCCCTTCACAAATGGTACCTGGCAATTCGCACCCTAGCAATTGGCCCCCAGCAATTCTTCCCCCAAACAATTCGCTCACCTGCCATACGCCCCCTGCAATTTGTTCCTCCTCCAACCAGAATAAGTAGAACGCAGCTATTGAATTAACCTTACAATTAACGAGGCTAAAAGTCTTTTGAAGGTTCCTGGCAATTTGCCCCCTCCCACAATCAGCACAGCATACTTCTAGATTATACATTTTTTATTTTTAAGAGCATGTGCTACCCCTTTGGCATACTTCTAGATCATACATTTTTTAAGTGCATGTGCTACCCCTTTGGCCGCGCCCACTTTGTTCACCAGGGAACGATGATTCTCCCATGTATTCCTATAGATGACACTTTCCGCATTCTTTAAAAGGTCATAAGAAAGGGTAATTTTTAACTTCTTTGATCTTAATGGGAATGCCACTTAAGATAATTGGGCATTTCTGGATTAATCCCTGAAAATCCCAGATTATTCCTATAAGGTTTTATACAAAAATTTGGGTATTGAAATTGTCATGTGTGGGCTCTTGTTAGCACACTCCCGGGCTCTTGATCCTTGCTTGAACAGCGGTTGAAGCAGAGTATGGCATGCCAAATGTGTCAGTAATTTCATCAATGCATGCACACGCTCACTTGACAAGATGGCGGTTTCAGTGCTCATTTTAAACCAAAAGTGCAATTTGCCTTTTCGATTCATTTTAAACCAATGGGTCCTTTGGATTCATTTAAACCAATTAGGCCCTTTAAATTCATCAAAAACCAATAGGCTTTTTGGATTTCATTAGGACCAATGGGCTCGTTGGATTCATTTAAACCAATTGGGCCCTTTAAGTTCATTCAAAACCAATGGGCCCTTTGTATTTCATTAAGACCAATGGGCCCTTTTATTCATTTAAACCAATTGGGCCCTTTAAGTTCATTCAAAACCAATAGGCCCTTTGGATTTATTTATAACTAATGGGCCCTTTGGATTTTATTAGGACCAATGGGCCCTTTAGATTTATTTAAAACCAATGGGCCCTTTGTTTTCATTTAAAACCAATGGGCTCTTTGGATTCATTCAAAACCAATAGGCCTATTGGATTTCATGAGGACCAATGGGCCCTTTGGATTTATTTACAACTAATGGGCCGCATTGCTCTCGATTATGAAAATCGCAACCACATTGAATATTTGCAAAGCGTTTCCCATCTGTTTTAATTTTGACCTTGTAAATAAAAAACCATTATCTAGAAGTATGATGTGCTGATTTTGGGAGCTGAGACACCATTTGTGGGGTGCGAATAGCAGGAGGTGGATTGTGCAGGGGCGAATAGCAAGGGGGCCAACTGACACCGGGGTCTGATGCAGGGGGTCATTTGCCGGGGGCCTATTGTGAGGGGCGAATTATCCTAGAACCGCTCTGCTTCTTGTTTGCATCTACTTACCTTCAACAATTGTCTTTGTCATTCCTGAAATCGTACAATTTGTAATGCATATACATTGTGTTTCAAGTTGCATGAATAATTCATATTGTGCAAAATTTCACCCAGTTAAAATCACATTGATATAGTACGTCGAAACTCTAGGTATACAAGTGCCAGAGAAATGGTGCACTTTTCCAATTATCGGCTTAGTGATCGGTCTTTTGTTCACATAATTGTGTAGGCAGGGCTAGCTCTTTTGTTGAAGAGTAGACCCTTGAGTTGACTGCTTACAACCATGGGACAGGTCCCAGTCAACTCAAGGGTCATCTCTTGAACAAAAGAGCTAGCCCTGCCTACTCAATTACGTGACCAAAAGACCGATCATTAAGCCGATAATTGGAAAAGTGCACCATTTCTCTGGCGCTCGTATAGTAGCAAATGCAGCTGGTGGTGATCCCCTCCCGTTAGGGTGAAAGTTGACTCTCCGATGCTAAACCAAAGAACATATGCACCAGCGAGTCTACTTTCACCCTACAGGGAGGGGGATCACCGCCACGCCGCTGCATTTGCTACTACTTTGAGTTGCGACGTACTACAGGGTGAGCCAGAAATCTGGTTTGTGCTTGTATTGCCGTAAATGAAGCTTGGATGAATGCAAACAAACCGGATACGTATTCAGACTATTGGGGGCCATCTGAAGATGTGCCCATTGGTGACCTTCGAACATTCTGTCCAGGTCATTCAAATGCTAACTTTGTGTTAGGGACGCTAGAGGCCAATGTCAATTAGAGAAATGATACATGCCCTTTTGTGAGCACAATGCAGCAAACAGAGTGAAATTCGGACAATAAATGCAAGAGTTATGATGAACAATGTGGATGTTATGCAGCCCCTGGCAAAAGCTTCCGCTTCCGCAGGAAGTTTGTGCAAATGCTATGCAGGGAAGCACGTACTTTTACTCCAGTAAGATTCGCATTAATGTATAGCACACATAAAAAACATGCAAAAACAGACCAGAATGATACTGTATTCAATAAACGCGCCTTCACCATAAATTGAACCCTAAAGCAATGCAAAAATTAAATGAAATGTTCGAACTGCTCGCCATTGACAATAATGCAGGCACTTGCGCATTTCACAAAATGTTCATGAACGTTGAGTAGCATTTGCTGTGTTATTTCTTCACACGCCGCTACAATACGGTGCTGTAGGTATTGTATGTCACGTGGTGGTGTCTCATTCACTCTTGACTTCAAGTACGACCATAAGAAAAAATTCAGTGGGGGCAGATCAAGAGAACGGGGTGCAAGTACGTGCTTTTCTGCATAGCATTTGCACACTCTTCCTGTTGAAAAGAAAGCTTGTGCCAGGGGCTACACAACATCCACGTTGTTCCTCATAACTGTTGCATTTGTTGTCCGAATTTCACTCTGTTTGCTGCAATGTGTTCACAAAAGTGCACATATCATTTCTCTTATTGCCTTATTTTGAATAAAAGTATTGTTTATACCTAGTCATGGTTTTTCAATGAGAACGCGACTTGCCTATACGACAGTGCTGCACCCTGGAGGGAGTTCCCAAAAAACTCTAAAACTGTTGCCAACCGCTACCAAAAGGGAGTGGAACGTGACAATATAACAAATTAAATTGAATTTCATAACAATTGCATATTGTACATATACATACCTCAATCGTGACTGAGTTTCTTTTTCTGCTGCACGTTTTGCTGATTACCTCGCTCTCCTTGTTAGATGACTTCCTAATTTTCTACGGTACTTTATTTTCAGAACAGAATTTAGAATACACACAAATGTACAGTATGTCTTCCTCTCCTGATAACCAAAGAAGTGAGATCAGTGTTTATGTTACATTAGCTTATATGGAAAGTTTTCTAACAGGTGCAGGGATAATGCAACTGGTTTTTGTCCATTTTCTGAGTGGAGGGGTAATTTAGCAAGGTATATATATTTAGAAAGTGGGGGTAAATTGGTTGCATATGTGTGTATCAATTCATATATTTCCTAAACAGGCTGTAATTGACCTTTTTCAGTAGCACCGCCTTTTTCCAATATGGAGGCCTTAGTTGGGATAAGGCTGCAATCTGATTGGTGGAAAACCAGTTTTCCCACTTGATCCCAACTAAGGACGCCATTTTTAATCGTTATTACAGCCAATGGCGGCTTACTGAAATAGCCCAATTGTGTCTGGAATCGTATGAAAAAATTATGTTCTGCCAAATACAGTATACATATTATACAATTCTACCGAAATAAACTTTGCAACTGATGAATAAGTAGGTTACTCAATCATAGAAAGTCTTTCAAAAATGTACCTTACTATACACACCTGCATCTAATTCTCCCTCTATCCCAACAGGAAGTAAATCACTTTCTTTTAATTTTTAATTAGTAGGCAAATCCTTTCACATAATTAACTTTTTAGAAACTTGTTTGTTGTTATTTTCATGCTCAATAATGTAATTGTTTCAATTTTAGATGGCAAATACCATATTGAATCTTAGAAATCTGAACATATTTATGGAAACTATGGCAGTTGCAAGATTAAAATTTTGGCCAAAACATACTAGAAGGACCAGTTGTCAATTTCAGGACCATTCTGACCCATGGGAGTTGATGTGCTATTCTATTCTGTTCAATTCTATTGACATATTTTCAACTTTGTGCTATGCAATAATTTTTAAGTCTCGAATTCCATATAACTTACTATAGGCTATACCATTGAGGTTTTGCCTTCATTTGCCACTATTAGGCCTACCAGGTCCTGCTAGCCTCCGGATTAAGTCCGCTGCTGCTCCACTACGTAACTAAGGATGTGATTGGCTAGCTTGTGATGACATCACAAAGTCCGCAGCTCTCCACACAGTCCTTGCTCCTCCACCCAATCCTCAATGCCTCCAACCAGCCAAACTAGGGTAAAATCGCCACCAGAGGGTGCTGATTCCCAATATTTTCTACAGTTCAGGGAGAAAGCTATCACTTCAAGTACGTTTTACAATTTAATGAGTAGGAATATAGGTTTGATGTATACTTTATTCCAATCACCAGATATTGGTTTCTTGAATAGTGGAATGTCATATTTGTATTTTTAATGGTTTCATTTTGATGATAGGGGAATGAGCTGGGTCCCAGGAGAAAAAGATTCCACAAAATTGTGCACAGTGAACACAAATTCTGTGTGCAGGTTTTGTGCACGATCGGTGCACAACAACGTGCACAGTCGGTGCACAGTTAGCCCAAACGCATGTTTACAAACTACCTGCGTAAGCCCGCATCCTTCCGGTATTGTAGCGGGCCCGCATCCAGCGCGCAGTGTGACGTGACAATTATAATATTCATGCGGTCGCCGTATGCTGGATTTTATAAGGGCCAGCTGGGGCGGCGCTAAGCGCCACCACCAATTGTCATAGATCCTTCTCGGGGCCCGCCTCCCGGCGGGCCCAGCCAATATGTATGCTTGGACACACGCCCACAAATGCTACGTTAAATGTCAATTAACAGGAAACGTGAAGGTGTCACGTCACACTGCGCCATGATGCGGGTCAACGTAGGATGCGGCCTTACGCAGGTAGAATGTAAATTCGCAGCCCAAACGCTTGTGTACAGGGTTGTGCACGTGGCTGTGCACCATTTTCGTACTTTTTGTGCGCACATGTATTGGGCGAAGAGTGCACAATCGGTGCACAAACTTAAAACGCCCGTGTATGCGAACTGTGCACCGACCGTACACGAACTTGTGCACCGACCGTGCACTAACTTTTGCGCAAAATGTTTGGGCGAATTGTGCACAACTATGTACAGTTGTACATGTATATAGTAGCACCAGTGCTATGGTGCGCTTTTCCAATTATAGGATTTAGTTAAATGTTCTATTGTTTGAACCGGTTTGACCAGTTGCACCTGTATGACGGCTAAGTGGTGGACAATAGAGCATTTAACTAAATCCTTTACTTGGGAAAGCGCACCATAGCACAGGTGCTACTATACATGATGATCGAGTATGTATAGATATCATACAAATTACAGTGTGACCATTAAGTCTGTACCCAAGGAAGCCATAAAGAAAGCCTGTTTCAAAATGGAATGTGCTCCATGTCAGAATATAGGGAGAAGCCCGTTATAGTATCTATAACTTTCCTGAACGTATCGGAGCTTACAGCCTGCTATACTATTTTCAAGCCAGACCTTGCACCGCCACCCGCCGTCATCCCCCTCGAGGAGGGCGTGGCAGTATATCAACGCACATTGTGATTGGGCAATGCTTACTGCCTTGCCCTCCTAGAAGGGTGATGACAGCGGGTGGCGGTGCAAGGTCTGGCTTGAAAATAGTATAGTGTATTAGGATTTCCAGTATGCTATCCTTGTGGTCAAGACTTTACTGCTGCAAAACATTTTTTGGGTGGATACTTATCTAAAATGCACAGAAAACGAATGTATTTAATTACTCTGCACATGTTAATATACAGGGTGATTCATTGAAGTTTGATCCCCTTAAAATTTTATTTTTGAACAGTATCGGACCAAAAAAATGGCTTTTAATGTGTATATAGATCTCATGAACATGGTAACCAAATTCTCGCATGACCTTGACAAAGTTATTTAAGGTCATTGAATACCTATATCCTTGTAATGTTTTGTTCTAGGTCAAATGATCGCCGTCAAAATGTCGTCATACAAAAGATCACCTCGTAAAAAGATAGTATTGTGTAAAACCTAACCTCACCTGACCTGACCTAACCTAACATACACTGATATATAATCGTTTTGATGACGACCTTTCTAAAGGCGATCTTTTGACCTTATAGCAAAACATTACAATGATAGGTATTCAATGACCATCAATTACATCGTCAGGGTCATTCAAAAATTTGGTTACCGTGTTCTTCATGAGATCAATCCATACACACATAAAAAGCGATTTTTTATCTGCTACTGTGTTCAATCATGCTTCAATGGAATCTTGAAATATTAATTTCTTAGCTTACCAATTGTTAAATTAGTTCCAATATCGTAATCAAGCCTCTTTTCTTTGAAATTGACGTACAGCAACTGTTTGCAGCAGCAATTCTTCATTTCATAAACATTTTCCAACATTCCACATTCCAAATTCTAAATTTGTGCTCTGTTCGATGGAATTTTCCGGAATTTTCCCCATTCAGCACATCTGTGCACCAATTGTGAACAGTGTATGGTGCACAAACGGTGGTTAACAATACACTGTACACAACTGTGCACCAATTGTGTACAGTGCATTGTTCACACCCGTTTGTGTTCCATACATTGCACACAACTGTGCACCCCTAATGTACAAGTTCCTGTTCACAATGCGATATAACATTCTGCCAGCGCTAGCACCATCCGACTGCTGCGCACCATCATCACGCTGATTGGTGGATGCAGATTGACGCCGTTTAACCGAACCTCCGTTCTGTTCAAAATAACCTAACCTAACCTGACCTGACCTAAACTAATCTAATCCAACCTATCTTAAATTAATGTAATCTAGTCGCTAGGTTAGGTTTATCAGAGTCCATCGAACGCCATCGACACCGATGCAATAACGCGTTCGGTTATGCGTCCAATGGCGAAATGAGGGTGCGCAGCAATGGGATGGTGCTAGCGCTGGCAGAATGTTATATAGCCTCTAGAATACATTGGCCGCCATTGACATGCCAAATGTCCATTCGAGGCTAAATTTGCCGCTTTTCGATGAAGGTATGACGGTTTTTCTGTGGTTTTTGACGAATTGTGCACCAAATTGCATCAATTTGTACATAACCTGCCAATTTTACATTTTTCTTCTGGCACAATTGACAATTTCCTGCTGTATAGTTGATGTACGAAATTCCATATGTGTTAAGCGTATTAATCGTATCCCAGGCAAAAACAGAAAATAATCACATTTAGAAAACATATTTTTGCACGCATGCATCAATAAATGAATCAGATTCCACCTACCTTCATTTGCGTCGATTGTGCATTCAGCATCGAAAACCGCAGCAAAACCGTCACAACTTCGTCGAAAAATGGCAAATTTAGCCTCAAATGCAAGGAGGTTGTAAGACGGTTGTGTATGGGGAGGGAATGTCCGTATTCTTTACCATGGGTCGAAGTTGAAGCTGATGTCATAGTGGGAAGTGGGGGGAAAGCAAGTGGGTGGCAAGCGGCCATTGGCTGCCCTTTCCACCTCATCCAATTGTATCCGCCCTAAATAAATCCCGTCCCTCTCTCACGTAAAAGATCCGGAGTGTGTCAAAACGTATTTATAACTAGTTTTGGTTACTTTAGGTTAATTAGTTTTGCCTCGGTAATTTGTCAGGGCCATAGGAAGCGGTGCGGCCGCACCACTTTTCAGTCACTGGGATCGCGAAAATAAATAAACTGTTTAAATTTGGAAAGTATTAGCCTATTTTTATTTTAAAACCAAGGATGCTGTAATTTCAAATGTTAAGTAAAACAATGTTTAGCATGCTTATTAAAGTATTGCTTAAAATTATTATCTGTAACATTTAATTGTTTCTTGGCCCTAAGAATAATAACGTCCATAAAATATCGGTGCAAATGTTCTGCCATTGGCTTGTTTGCATTAACATTGCTATAATGGTGATGAGACTTGCATTTTGCGCAGTATTGCTTTGCCATCTTTTTCATCAGTTACTGAAGCCAGTATAATTTTGTTAATCTTACTGTAAATTGACACTTTTCATTGTTCTGCCATTGGTTGAAAAAACGTCCGATAAATGAAGTCCTTAGCGAGAAAACTTGTTTTCAACCAATCAGATCGCATACTTTGCACCACTACAGCCTCCATCTTAGCAATAGGAGGTGCTTACTTAAAAGGGTCATTTCTCTTCACATCTGTAAAGTTTGACAGTCTAAACTAGGTCGAACTAGGTCGACAATATGAAAGGGCCGCATCATCACAGCATTTTTTCATAGTGCAAAGAAACAATGTAAAAATACAGTAATGTTTTTAATATAAGTTGCACGTTAAACATTTTGTTGATGAGCATTTGGCATAAAAATGAATTTCTATTTTTAAGTAAAAAATGGCAAATACTTTCCAGATAACCCACGTACAAAGATTGCTAATAATTTTGTATTTGGGAGATATCGCTACCGTAATGTAATGGAACATTTAATATAGTTAATGCAAAACTTTATGGTTAAATATCAAATTGCAAATAATTAGCTATTGTTATGTTAGAACATGTGTTTGCTTTTTTTACCACTGGTTTTGAAATGACAATGCTATAGCATTCAAAATATATATATATGTGAGACATTTTTATGGCCGCACCAATAATTTCGAGGTTCCTACGGCCCTATAAATGTGACCACAATGTAATACATAGGTACAATGATTTTAGCAATAGATCAACTGGATGATGAAATAAATCTGTTGTATGTGAATAATTTATATGCACTTCATTCACTTATGTTATTTTATTCGTACCAAGAACTGACACCAGTGTACTGCAGAATAAATTTTGAGTGTGGTGTATCGAGTAATCGTTCATAAGATTTAATCTACTATTCATTATTCCACTATGACATTTTCGCATCAGGAGTTAAATTATGTTGATTGAAATTACATATGTAATAATTAATGTATGTTATACGGCTAAAAATGATAAATGTATCAATTATGAATGTGAAAAGAACATTTTTCTTAAATTGAATTAGTATTAATGAATTTCATTCATATTAAGTAACGCATTATATTCCTTATCATGGCCATTTCAAGAAGCATTGTGAATAGCAGAATTAAATCTGCAGCTTGTTATCATTCAGCTGAGAAATGTTTTCGCTTACGGCCACAAATACAACAGACCTGCTTGATTTCAATGCTGAATCAACATATTGTGCATTGTCTGGAAGTAAATTTGCCTTGATTGGAAAGGAATTCCTACCAGAGGCAAAGTTTGCCAGACCAAAAATGCTGAATAAGTCTCATTTATTTCAATGCTCATTACTACATCAGACATCTGTTAAATAAATGTTAAATTTGTAATATTAATCACTTGCATTGTTGCCAGTAATAAACTCCTTCTGCGAAATTGTTCAATCCGTTTAGAATTTTCTGTATAACTACCTCATTGTAGTATCTATTAATGCATAGTTATTGAGTGTTTGTATGCTGAAGAACCATTATAACATTTTCCAATGGTAATTTGTGTCAAAATCATGGATCATGTCCAATGACATTCATTGTTACAGCAATGGTTGTAACTCCTGATGATGATAGTAACAGAATCAGCTGGAACACGTCATGTCTAAATCCAATGAACCAAATTGGTGGCAGAAAAATACTGGAAGGACCACGCAGTCTATTGCATTGAATGAGAAATATGGTGAACAAATCAATGCTACAAAAGAAAATGGCGGTGGACATGTGAATTCTGTGGCTCTATAGATGTTCAAATGAAACTGCTAAATTGCTGTGAAACAGATAACATGGGACAGAGATGAACAACAAATATAATATTAACCCGCAAACGTAACATCCAGTGAATTTGACCATGTGCGTTATGAAGACAATTCTTATAGTGAACAGTTTTGTAGCCTTTATGTAATTCAAACAGTGTTTGACTATTGTTCGTGTACCAAGAACTCTATTTATGAAGGAAATCCAACAAAAATGTTTTATATTACAATTATGCTAATATATTTGATCTTGTTGTGAGTACTTTTAAATACGGTTCTCTATAACCAGCCTCTATGTAGAATGACATAGAAAATCTTATTATCATTAGATTTATCTGTGCGAGATTGTATTTGTATTATCTAATTATTGTAAACTTGTATATTTGTCTCTGATAATTAGCAAATTGTTGCATGGTATACTCTTGTTTTGGGTAAATCAAATGTATGGAACTTGTGTATTTGTCATTGAAAATTCACTGTCTTACAATGATTGTAGTTTGGAAAATATTGTAAATAGTACAATACTTAGCTGTATTTGGTTGTAAATTTTGTAGCTCTTGTATATTAAAGGAGAACTGTCAGGGTATTTTTCGTCATTTTTGATTGCAAAGACAATCAGGTCGCTAAATTTGTCGAGTATGGCAGAATAGTCAGACAAGTTGTGGATTATTTCGGCTGCAGGGATGTTGAGCTATTGCTATTCAAAGATATCGTTTGGTTAACCCAAGGACACAATATACCTAACCAGGACAGGGCTGTCTGGGCACTCTCCATTCCGGAATGGACACCCCTGCATGAGCTTGACAAATTTGCTGCATGGTGGCGCTTGTTCGATACATCAAAGCTCTAAATCGAATGATGTATCGTGTATAATGTTTTTATGGAACGATCGACAGAATCGATTTGGAACGAGCGATGTACCGGACGATGTATCGAACGATGTACCGAACGATGTATCGACGGTATTTCGATACATTTTACCTCGCGTTCTACATAGCATGTAAGAATGTTCATTCCGCTTCGTGATTGGCCAATGTCTGGCAGCCAATCACGTGGCAGACATCATTTTCGGTTCGATTTGGCTTGTAGTGCCCAGTCCTGGTTAGGTATATTATGTCCTTGATTAAATCCTAACTGCACAGTCTGACGATGAACTTCGGGACCTGATTTGAAAAATGCTTCTGTCTAAATGGACATCATCTTTCAGATGTAATTCTCACAAAAACAAAAATATGAAAAAATACTTTGCTTAAATGCTTTTTCTATGTACTTTAATGTGGTGATAATGAATTTGGGAAATATTAAATACTTTTTTTTCACAGCCATTTCAAAATCGCCCGTTATTATGCCCCACCCTGTATATCCCGTTCACAAGACTATGCTTCAGCAAACAGATGGCCTCATGTCATCTTCATTATTAAAATTTATTTTTCCCTTAGTTCTTGTGCTTCCGGCAAGCAGTCTCATAGTAAAATTTATGCAGCAAGCTGTACTTATGCTGACCTGCATCATATTTGAAATTGATCTTAGTGAAACCAAGGAAACTAAGGATAACAAAAATCACATGAAACAGATGTGCTCGGCGATGCCACCTACACGCTTGCACAGAACGTACAGTTTATGTATACGTAGAGCTCCACTGCTGAGATATAAATCGCAAACCGTGCTGTTCAATAATAGAAACAGCATAATTAATAACTGCAGCAAATCGATGATGTAATTAATTGCCGCCATTAGTGTATTTTTTAAAACACGCATCTATGATTGCGCAACAGATTGATTCTCATGGCTGCAGTCAAGATGCGCTTCTCAAAGCTTTATACTGTAGTGTAAGTGATGTGATAAAAACGCAATACCTTTTTCTGACAGTAACTTATGACATTATTTCTGATTTCCTTGAAAAAAGGTACTATATATTAATTCCCTATACAGTAATTTAAGAGGTTTGTTTGCATTATGAAGTTGGCATTCCACAGAAAGCAGGCAAACTGTCCCGAATGTGACAACAAGGTTCCTTGGTGACAATTATAAAAATATACAAGACGACAAAATGTATGAAATTTTATTACAATTTTACCATGTCTTGTGAAATCAAGATCTGAGAAAAATTATTTATACACGTGTTATATAAAATGTAGGCCCTATACAATCGATTGTTCTATAATGATCTGAAATTATAATATCAGTTAACATCCATAAATTCATCATAAAACAAGCGGAGTAGATTCATGGTCGGTGGTTTCTTTCAGGCTTACTTGGAACAATTCTGTGCACTTGCATTAATTTCCGGTGACGATTTCTTTTGTGGAAAACCGGACCAGTAGACCGCTCGATCAGAAGTAAAGAGAGACGAGAAGAGAAAAAATACTGGTCTTTGTGGTTGTCCTGGCAACCGCATCCAACTCTCAAACCCTTATCGCTAGGGTATATCCTTGTGCCAAATCGCTTGTAAGGCGCACATCACCACCAAACTTGACGCTTGTACTCGAAAAAATACCATCTTATTTGGCATTCGCGAAGCGTCAATCTTTTAAATATTCTAACGTTGGACGTTTTCCTAGAATTTATTGTCTTGCGGAATGGAGGGACGGAAATGAGGTTAACTTCTCCACATGACGCAGTTGGAGTCAGTGAGGGGAAAATTGTAACTTAAAACATTAAATTATTTTTAGCGTGCAGTGCGGTTTTCTCTTATAAAGTTTTCGACTGTTATGAGTTTTACCAAGAATGTGTTATTGTTTTTTTCCCTTCAAATTATTGATATAGGAGGAGGGGTGGGAGGTCAGTGCCGATTAAAGCATTCTAGAAAAGCATCCATGCTGCTTTCTTTGTGTGGTACACACTGTGAACCGAGGTTTGCATACTGAGTCAATGTGGATGTTACCGCCAAAGTGAGCAATCAGCCAATGTGAATAATAAAAACGTAAAATCGCCGATTAAGATTCAACTAACCG
>JAQIWR010000841.1:0-16886 GCA_034695945.1 Glomeris hexasticha
CCATCAGGAACCATCACATGGACCATCACCGTGATGGTTTATGGAACATGGGATGTAATGGTTTTTTCCAATAGGGATCAAATTTTATTAAATATTCCGACCAATTGGAGGCTGTGGAACTTGGACTTGTCATCTAGCTGCTATACATTTCAACATATTTAAAAGTTCCGCTAATCATTATCTCATAACTTTTCTGGGAAAATGTGTGAACTCTGAACCGGGTGCTGAACCGGGTGCTGAAAATATTTGAATCCGGCGCCATTCAGCGCCTATTTGGATTGTCACTTAGTACGCGCATGCGTGCAAGATCAACGTGCTCCGTTTCAAAATAGCGTGCACCATAAATAAGGAGTACGCGCTTCCAACATCCTTGGCAAAATACCGAGCAAAATACATCTCATGGAGGCAAAAAGAAGAATTATACAGTGGACGCCTAGATTTTATTGCGCAAACGGTGGTTTCACGTCACACTGGATTGTGCGCAATACGCAAGGAGGTTGGAAGCGCGTGACAAGAGGGAGAGACGAGAGACGTTCTACCTGTAGTTCTACCAAATGACGCTAGTCGGTCGAAATCATCGAAATGGCGTCTACCGTTCAGTGCACATCTGCAATCAGTTTCCAGGCAGATGGATTATTATCGAAGCCGTCCGTGAGAGTAAAAAATACGAAACGAGTCGAAGAATTGTTGAGGGAAATCGTAGAAGGCGGTACTGAAAAATTACAGGTACATAATGTATATTAAAACTTGAATTACTACGAAAAAATATTTTTAAAAATGCGCATTATAACCCTAAAATCCTAAATTAACCGGTTTACAGATATAATAATTACGTAACAAACGAAAACAATATTTAACAGGGAATATTTTGTTATAAAATGTAAGATTTAATATGTAGAAATTGGCTAGGAGATGTATTTTTAAAAATTTTGAATACAATTTTAGTTTCGCGGAAATAAAAATAAAATGCTGGAAAAACTTATGAGTCATAAATGAAAAAAAGGAAATTCATATAGATATTTGAGAATTTTAAACATAAATTAAAATTAGTAATATACGCTAAGAAATTATTAATTTTGATAATTACAATTAAAATATGTTGAAAAGCTACTTCAACAACGAATAATAGTTCATGAAAATAATTGGAAATTCAGTTTACTATATAAAAAAAACTGGCAACTGTTTCCACCCCAGACAGGTTTCATTCAGGTTGACCATCCGGCCCCCTGGTGGCCAAATACCACTAGCAGAAGCGCCCTGATGGTATGTGCACATTTTTAATTTTTTGCAGGAAAACTAAAAAACGAATACTGAAATCATGAGTTGCAGAATACAGTCTTAACACTTACAAAATAAATTCGAGCATTGTAGTTAAATTGTACTATTTTTGCGGAGCCTTCAAACTTCATAAAATATTTTCACGCGGTTTTGGAAGCTCCGCAAAAATAGTACAATTTAACTACAATGCTCGAATTTATTATTAAAATGTAAGCCTGTATTCTGCAACTCATGATGCAACGATTTCCAGTATTCCTTTTTTAGTTTTCCTGAAAAAAATTAAAAATGTGCACAATCTGCCAGGGCGCTTACTGCTAGTGGCATTTGGCCACCAGGGGGCCGTATGTTCAACCTTAAGGTTCTAGTTTTGATGTAAATTACTTTTATCAAAACTTTTTTCCGAACTGATTCTGTCATATAACGTAAATTTGATAATTATACAGGGTGTCCATTATAAAATATGCAGTGAAGCAATTACAAATCAAACTTTCAATTTCAGTAGTTATTCTTCACTATATATATGGCAATGGCATCGTAATTTATTTTTTGGGCCGGGGTAAATGCACGATAATATAATTAATTTTGTTACATTTTGAATCCAACTTTTCATATTTTTATACTAAAAAATATATTACATTACAGGTAATTGCTGACTTTGACATGACTTTATCTCGATTTCACATAAATGGCCAAAGATGTGTGTCTACTCATTGCAAGTGCTGCTAATTAAATTCAATTCAACATACACATAACATTTTACATTTTACACATGGGAAATAATTTTTACTAATATTATGATAGGTGCCCTGGAAAACAGCGAATTGATGCCGAAACATTGTCAGGAAATGGTAATCAAATTTCACTGAACATTGGAAAAGTTTGGTGTGAAATAATTATACATAAATAAGTGTCATTTTAATTGTTTTTTCTCCTGCTTTAATTACATGTACAGTCACGTGTTTATTACAATAAATATTATCCCGTGGAAATGGATCCAACAATTCCATTTGAACAGAAATATCCATTGATGACAGAATGGTATGTACAGTAATTATATTTAATTATTTTCTGATTCCTATTTTTAAAAACAAATCAGTTATATTTTAATTATTTCAATATATAGGTGGGAAAAAACACACGGTGTCCTGTTGGATTGTGGATTGAAGAAATCCAACATTGAAGAAATAATAAAGAATTGTAAAACTGTTTTAAGGTGAATTATTTTATCAATGTGGAATAAGTCAAACTTTTATTTTGCAGTTTTTGATTGAGATTGACGAATGTGTTTCATTATATTTAGGGATGGTTGCGATACTTTCCTGGAAACTTTACAACGGCACAATGTGCCGTTGCTTATTTTCTCAGCTGGACTTGGAGATCTGATTCTAGAAGTTATTCGTCAACAGTCCACTCTGCATAATAACATTAAAGTAATCTCTAACTTCATGCACTTTGATGAAGATGTAAGTATATTATAGTAAAATACACCTGGGCTGGATGCAATTGACACTTAGATTTTTAGTATTAAAAAGGGAAATATAATTTAGTGTTACATTAAGGTTCAGCATCAAAGGAATAAAATGAAGCTTGGAAGCTCCGCAAAAATAGTACAATTTAACTACAACGCTCAAATTTATTTGTAAAATGTAAAAATGTATTCTGCAACTCATGATTTAACGATTTCCGTTATTCCTTTTTTAGATTACCTGAAAAAATTTAAAATGTGCTGGATGCTACCAGGGCGCTTCTGCTAGCGGCATTTGGCCACCAGGGGGCAAAATTTTTTTGATGCTGAACCTTAATGGGAGCAAATAGGAAGTGGCTATGGCGCTTTCGAACGGTTACCGAATTTTTGACCTTTGATCTTTCTGTAAAGGTCATCTCGTCTCTAACTTTTAAACCGCTATAGTTAGAGACAAAATTATTTTTCCAATATTTTTGGAGTCTTGATGAAATGGGTAATCAATTAACCGTGAACGAACAGAAGGCAACTTTAACTCAGCCAAGAGAGATTCGTAATTATAAGGGCGTCGATTGAAATAATGCTTATATATTGAAAAAACAAATCGCCTTTGTAGACCTTCCAACCTGTTGATTAAGTAATCATAGCAACCAGCCCAAATAATAGTAGTAATACTGCATAGTATCAGTAGCAGTAGCAGCAGCAGAAACAATAACAATAACAATAATAACAACTGAAGCACATTCTCGAAAAACGATTCAACTACCATTTTGACGAAAACAAGTCATTTGTAAAACAACGTTCTTCATATAGGCTAATATTTACTATCTATGGAGTGCTATTTTCTAAACAATAACTAAAAATGTAGAGCTTCTTTGTATGTTATTTCCAGAATATCCAAAACGTAGTTGAATCGTTTTTCGAGGCTGCACTTCAATATGTAGTAGCAAAATATTGTGGCACGTTTGACCAGCTAGTTTTAAAAAATAAAACGCAGGATTTATACGGTATTTTGGCAACATCTTTCCATTGTTGGCACTTTTTGATCTATGATCGCATTCTGGCAGTGGGTGGTCATCATACAAAGGCAATGGGAGGCAAAATTTCACGCCAAACCAAGTCATTCTTTATACTCCTGAGAGTTGAAGAAAATATTTTTCCGACCAAGAACTAAATTATAGACGACCCCCTGCTGATATAATCGCCATATCCTACACACGTAGAAGTGTACTTAACCATATCCTATTTGGCTCAGCGTGAGAAATTATTGAAGATAATGGTTCTGTATCGATTTTGCTAGCAACATTTTGTTTTCGTCAAAGAAATACGTTTTTTCCCCTCGTTCATTACAAAATAATTGCATGGCAAAAATTCGTTGAGAGAAGCAAATCAATAGGATCAAGTTTCAGTTCTGTGATCAATCGATACGAGCACATGCAAGCACTGCTAAAAAATCTATTTCCATATGTAATTTTATCCACAGGTCGATGTATAGTGTACATTTTATATTTTGTAGGATTCTATTATTTTCATCTGAAATGATTAAAATGCATACATAATAAATACTTGGGCTTTATATTAATTTCAGTCTAAATTAGCTACAACAAATTTGTGCATATTATAATTACTAGGTATGCTACAAAATACAAATAGTAGATTCCATGGTTTCATATACTGTATAAATGAATTACTGGTACTATTTATTAATACATATTGGTATGCTAATAAATCTAATTATTTCCATATTATTATCATTGTGATTTTCAAGTTCAACAATCCAGCTTTTATGGATATACAAGCATGCTTCCTCAGCGGTACACCCAAGCAGTAATGACTGGAGAAAGTGAGTACAATTACAATTCATGGAACATTACTATGTATGTTTAATTAATTTATAAAAATTAAATGATAATATAATAAATATACTATATGGGTAACTTTTTTACTCAGTTTATTTACACTGCACTTAATTGCACGGTATCAGTTTGTTTGTTTGTTTGCTTTCTGGATCTTCTTCATTTTAACGCACTTCCCGACATCGTACAACGTTCAAATTTCGTATACCTACCAATCACGCAGTCCACTTTCACCTACAACCATTTTTACGTCCCTTTTTATGCCACATTCAACACAATCTTGCTCGCAAATATCGAAGCGGGCTTGGAATACGCATTCGGCCGCCGCCATTAGATTGAATCAAGATTACATGATACGGCGCTCCGGCCAACAGCGTTCCTAAATATCCAACTCGCACCTCTTGTCCCAACCAACAACTTATTAGAAGCACGTATATTGTATGCTTTACAAAACAAAAACGTTTCCACTGAGATCGCCGTACGCATAAACTTAGCACCCAAAAAACTTAGTTTTTTCCCTTGGCTTGTTTATAGTTTTTTTACCTATGATATGTATCAAAAAAGTAATACTGCGGTAAAACAGGAAGTCAAATGATGCCGAAATTATCTAACTTTGACCTTTATTTCAAGGTCATGTGTTCCAACTTTTTAACTGTTGAAGATAGGGTACAGCATTCCCTTGACAATAATACTAAATATACCACAAAATGAAGCTTTTTCTTGAAATGAATGTAAAACTGCTATTATTATAAACCTGTCTGAAGTAAATATTAATTAACTGAAAATTGTAATAAGAAGACTGGTGTATTGGATTCTTTATGTCATTTCAGTATTCTCAATTGAAATAATTGACCAACATTAAATTATCATACGTACAAAAGAAAGTTTTCCTCCTCCTCCCGCATTCCGCCATTGTTACAGTGTTACAAGATAAAGTATAATTGTGTTGTAACTTTTGTTTGAAATGGGTTTATATATTTATAGGTGGAGCCGGGCTTCTGATTTCCGGAAATCGGATTTTAACAAAAGCCCTTCTTGACAACGAACGTGTGAACACCATCATATTTTTCGCCATCTCGATCGTAATTGTGTGGTTGTGCTTTGTAATTCATCACGTGGTTCAGAGAAGCGAATTTGTACGGTTTTACGTCAACGTGTGCAATGAAGCAACGCAAGATGGTGACGACCAAAGGAGGATCACATTGGAGCCCACAGAAGACCTGGGATTGGTAACTTATTGACCGCTTTACGACCTCTCATTTCCCGCCCACAAATCTCACTTATCCACAAATTTCTACTCTACTTTCTCCTTTCTCCTCTACTAACCATGGTCATGCACGTATAGGTAGACATCTTGGATGCAGTCGACTCCAACAAGAGCAACTATGGTGTCCTTAAACTTCAAAGTCCAGTTACAGATATCCCTGATTCTGCTTTTCAGGTATTTTTATATAAACACTTACTGAGCTATACAATGAAATATGATAGAAGCAGCAATGTTGAAATACCATATACTGATAACACACATTTTATTGAACTGTTATAATACCTCATGCAAACCAAATTACTCATAGATCAGGTTTGGTTGAAACGTGTTATACCTTTTTGATTAACTTAGTTAAAGGTGAACTGAATAAGTTTTTGGTCGACATCCGATCAAATCGTAAAAAATCACAACTTAAATTAGCAGCATTGTTGTAAAATGTGAGCACATTTGGTGCATTATCTTCGCTCATAATGATTTTTGATGTTTAAATCAATAGAGATGTAACGGACGAAAACAGTCCGTTAAGTCGTTACGAGTTACTTCTCCCATCCCCGCACCCACATTCCTAAAAATGGGTGCTCGTGCGTGGGTGGCATGGGGCCATGTGTGTTACGTTTGTCACCATGTTAACAGTTGGCCTGTGACACGCTGTCACTTGTGGTAGGCCAACGGCCCCATGTACGCAACCCCCTTGGGCAAGACTATATAAACCGACGTAACGTGTCCAAGGGGCCGCCATTATGTCATCGACACACTGCCGTTAGTGTTCCACCGTGTAAGACGTTACACGGTGGCCGTCGGGTTGTAACGTCGTGTAAGATGTTAAGAGTTTGGGCGCGAAGCCGTATGCGTCACGGGCCGGCTTAGGCCGACACACGCTCACTAATAAACATACAGATACACCCTAGACGTCTGTCTTTATTTCGACCCTACGGCAACTGGACGAGGTAACAAGTAGATGCGGTAGCGGAAGGTCCGTGTAGGCGGAAAGTGTCCGCTACAGAGTACAGTAGGGAGTACAAACGTCAAAACCTATAGTGAAAGCGTTGTAGTGAAAGTGTGCGGCTTGCGAGCGGCTGCTAGTACAGCGAACCATACTCGCAGTCGCTCGTGAGCCGTTCGCAACCCAGTGCTGTTTCCATGGAAACGCTTTTACGACACATTCGGTAAAATGCATAACTTTTGTTTTTCAATTTTTAATCGATTTCTGCTTGCACCAGTGTTATAAGGGACACAATAACTACATATAAAACTTGATTTCAACTCAACCTGACTCAAAATCAAAAAGCTTGTTAAACTCATCAAAACTTGTTAAATTAGAGACCAATTAAAATCTAGATCGTGTATATGATAAAAACAACCAGTTATTCATCCTACAAGTGAATGTTTTAATCCCTATCGGCATTTACGCTCTTCACGTGGCGATCGCGTCGATCGATGCAGCCGACATTTTGACCCTTGCTATTGGCTGGAATGTACGAATGACGTAGTTCACATATTTACGGGCTTGTAACGCGTCTAGCCAATCATGGATTTTGAGTCAGGTTGAGTTGAAATCAAGTATAAAAGCCGATTATCAGGGTACATTAAATAACCATGGCAGTTCTCCTTAAACAGTTCAATTAAATGAAGTTACAAGATACAAACTAATTTATTATTATTATCCATTTTTGATTTATGCATTATTTTTGCTTAGGAATATTACATAATATTGCTTCATTTTCATTTAGAATAGTTTTTAATACCGAAATAAAAAATAACATAATAATTCCATAAATGAAAATAGTTTGAATTCAGGGCTATGTATACCTATATGCATGGAAATAATTGAAATAGTCTTTACGCACAGGGATAATATGGCTATACAGTATAGTATGATCTATAATAAGTTGTATTAACTAACGTAAAACCACGTTTTGAAGGACCCATCATATCCAGTAATTTAGGGTACCCAACTTACAAGTGGGTCACGCTTCCGAAAGGGGTTGGAAGATTCGAGAACATGTCAACATACGTTCCTATACTTGTTTGCAGCTATCTATGCCCATTTCCACCCCTTTGCCCTAAGGGGCCTACTTTGTTCTCACTTCAATTAACTTAATTGGCTACAATTATCCATTGTGTCCCTAAGTAGATAATTTTTGTTAATTAAGTTAATTGAAGCAAGGACAAAGCAGGCCCCTCAGGGCAAAGGGGTGGAAATGGGCATAGATAGCTGCAAACGAGTAGACAGGGTAGTCCTAAAGTGTTGCCTGTTGAGGAATAACTAAATATTGGTAGCAGATATGTGGTATATGCCCATACATGAAAACAATCAGAAGAGGTGGGCCGATTGCCAAGGCATGCTGGGAATGACCTTGAGCATCAGTTTCAAGGCCAATCGAATTCTACCTCTGAAGCCGTGTATTTTAGAACCCTAGTTTCCATTTGGAAAGTTGTAGAGCATTGCCTGATTAGTCAGAAAAGCACGTTAGATGACTGTTTTGGCTAAGCACAACCGCGTTCGGAGCACCACTGTTTCAGCTATGTGTGCATTGCAGGGCAGCCTGCAATGAAGAAATGCCAGACTACACCAAGTTTCAATTAGAATAAAAAATTTCACAGACCATTGTAATTCCAAGTTGCAACAATTGCAGTTGCACGATTATCGTTGCAAGTATGAAACAATTCGACGGCTGCCCTGCAATGCACACATAGCTGAAACGGTGGCGCTCCGTACATGATTTTGCTTAGCCAAAACAGGCATCTAACGTGCTTTCCTGACTAATCAGGTGATGCCATAGAGCTGTATTAATAGAACTAGAGGCGCAATGGACCGTTTGAGTCATGACGAGCAAGGCGCCATATTGGAAGGGGAGTCATAGCATGAGGTTGTATGAGGGGTGTCAAGTTGTCTGGTGTCAAATTGTCCTGCTCACCCTTTTACAACGCGATTCAAGCAGAGTTGACCATGACCGGCTGTAATTGTCTGGCGGCATGTTTGTGGTGTGAAATTGTCCTGATCACCCTTTTACAACACGATGCAAGCAGGAATTGGCAATCATTTCCCTTCCAAGATGGCGGCTTGCTTGTCATAGAACATGGTATGCTGCAACGAAGCGAGGTCACATGATTGCGCCTTTAGTTCTACTTATACAGCTCTATGGGCGTATGCTCTACAACATTCCAAATAAAACTAGGGTTCTAAAATGCACGTTTTCAGAGGTAGAATTCAATTGGCCTTGAAAAGATACTCAAGGTTATTCCCATGATGCCTCTGCAATCGGCCCACCTCTTCTGATTGTTTTCATATATGGGCATATACCACGTATCTGCTACCAATGTTTAGTTATTCCTCAACAGGCAACACTTTTTACCACCCTGTATATTTCTACTGACCTATGCCATTCAGCACAAAAAATGTGTATGGCACTTCGATATATCAAAGGATTCTCTGCTTGTGAGCATGCATTTGTATACAACGATCCAATATCCTCACCAGGTAGACTTACATGCGAACGGTTTTCTCAGTAGGAGGCAATTGCCCAAGGAAATTGACTCCTACCAAAAGACCGTTTATAACTCTATATAAACGGCGATTTGGAAATTTAATATCTACCGAACAGATACGTCATATAATCCCGAGTATATAGCTCTATATAGCAATATACACTTCGTCTCTACGGAGCATATAGAAATTCCTAGCCAGTGCTGTTTCCTATATATGTGGAACATAAATCTTGAGAGGGGCGTAACAAATCACAGGTCGTGAATTTATGGCTATGATACTAACGAGTCCCTTTCATCGTTTGGCGGTCGAAATGAAACGGTTATCACGAAGTTCGCTATAACGAGAGCTGGAGGTGGAAGGAGGAGAAGGAGGTATTCGTATAGCTTGACAATGGCGGCCAAGAAGCGACTGTGAAGAAGAGAGGGGAAGGCAAGTTTGAATTATGGAAATTCGAGCGACGATTATTGTGCAATGAGGTCCCCAGCAGAGACCGGAACCCCTGATAAAACGAAAAGCTATAATTTTTATGCCCTGCAGTGTTTGTTCAGAACAGAATGCATAAATGTGTTTTGTGCAGAGTGTACATGCAGGGAGCGGCGAGGACACTTTGCGGTGTAAGAGAGAGGTATTTATGACTAGAAATGGGGGGTGCATGGTGAACCCACAGGGCCTAAAAGTACGTGTGACTTAAACGACTATACTTTTGCTCGTTTTCGTTTCATCTCCCCAGCTTTCATGGGTATAGGCCACAGGGCCAAAACGACGGACCCTCCCATTGCCTAACTGGTGCATTACAGGTTTGATGTAATGGGCCGATTTCCTAACAACAAAAAAGGAGGTGAATTACGATCTTCTCTCTCCAGGCTGGCCCTTTGGCGGTCTCACCAGATGTGAGCTATTAAAATCCCACCACGACCACTCCGAGGTCCATTCCTATCCGGGACCGTACTTGGTGCCGCAACTCAAACTTTCACTAGCTATACCGCAAAATCTACTTTTCCACAATGTTCAAATGTTGGGAAGAATATTTTTCCACAGACGTTGATGAGATGATGCTCCCACATAGGGATGGATATACGCAATTTTGGAAGATGGAAGATGGCAACATCTGTACATACAGTGTGTCACGTGGGAAAACGGGAAAACACGGAGGACATGTAAATGCAAAAACACAAGTTCTTGTTGGCGAGAATTCCAGGCTCCCTTGGTCACTGAAGGGAATTGTTCATTTTACCTGGTTTAATTGGACGTCATAGAAGCATAGTGTATACAGAAGGAAAGTAATAGAGACCTTCAGGAAAGATGGCACCCGAGAGAGAAGTAGCAAGTGGAGATGTGCAACGCCCCCACCCCCCAAAAACCGGAAATGAAGTCTATTGGCAACGTATTGAACGAAATAGGACTGTTCTGAAAATACATCAACATCAGAAACTGGCAAAGTAAGAGTCGTTATTCTTCGATAGCATTACACATATAAATTTCATTGTTTCTTACATGCACATTTAATGCTATACTAAGGACGTTCAATAATAATGCAAAACTTCATTTTGACATGGAAAATTATCTGCTCTAAATCCTGCAAAATCGGTGTGCAGCTTGCAAGCAGCTTGCAAAATATTAGCCAAAGTGGTGCCAGGTCAGATATAAGTGACATCCATAATGAACGCCCCCCAGATAAACATAAGGGAACGTTTCCCTGCATGTAATGCAATAGCTACACTGCATTGCACCAAATTACTTAAATTCAGCTTGCTTAATTTTACCAACTATATAATATGGATAGACCTGCGAATCGAAAGTTTACGAAAACGTATACTACTGGACTGTGTTACAACAAACTTATTTGGAATGTTTTTATTGCTCGATTTAAATAAGAAAGGGAGCGTTTATTTTGAATGTATGATGGTCAGATAGAAACAATAAAAATTTAACTGCAATATACAATGTATAGGCTATAATGTGTCACATCTTCCAAATATTTTATTCGGAATTTATTCTTCGACTCAAATCGCTAGACTACACACATAGCATGTGCAAAATGAGTAAGTTCATTGTAATGATAGGCCTTCCGAATGTTGACCAATGCAAAACGAACGTGATTTGTGAACAGCCCCTCTAATACGAAGACGGTTGAATTGCGCTGAAAAATATCCAGGCAGTAAATATTCGCTTATTGGTAAAAGAAATATTAATTAATTAATTAATTAAAACTTCAGGTTTTTTTTAGTAGGCCTACTCTACCTCTTGAAACATTTTTTATTCTTTAATTACATGTTAATTTGACATGTTTTGATCGGATTAACTGATCAACATCAAGAGCTAAACTGCAAGAGATATATACACTCATCTGGGAGCCATCATTTACATAAATTCAAATGGTACAACAATTAACATACGTGTATCTAATTTAAAAAACCAGCTTCAACATTAAAACTGCAAAGATTAAAAAGGCGAAGCATCCATAAAAATGGTCACAAAAACTTATAAGAAGTCATACAGCCAACAGCCAGAAAGTTTCCAAGAACATCTGTTACAGTGAGTTTGGCCATAACAGTGCATGAGTTTGGCCTTAAAACATGACAAAACCGGTTTTCGGCGTTAAATAACGGTTTTTCCGCAAAACATCCGGGAACATAAAAGAACCGGAGCGTGTCAAAACGTGTTTTAAACCAGTTTTGGTTACGTTAGGTTAATTAGTTTTGTTTCGGGAACTAAAAATGGCGCAACTCCCGTAACTAGTGCGTTATAAGTTACCGAAACAAAACTAATTAACCTAACGTAACCAAAACTAGTTTAAAACACGTTTTGACATGCTCCCGTTCTTTTATGTTCCCGGATGTTTTGCGGAAAAACCGTTATTTAGCGCCGAAAACCGGCTTTGTCATGTTTTATGGCAAAACTCACTGTTATGGCCAAACTCAAGGTAACATATCCAAGAGAACATCATGGGTTTCAGTCAAAGGTCCAAGGTTAGTATTCAGAAACATATTATAGAAAAACGGCCTGAACCACTTTTTGAATTTCAATGGATTCACGAATATTTAACGGATTATGATTACTCTCTTGAGCAATAATCTTGAAATCCACATTTTCAGTATCGTGATTACTCATATTTAAATGTGTACACAAAGTGGAGATATTAGGATACTATATTATATTAAATGCTTCTGTAGACCTTGGAACAATCACCTGCACATTCTAATTTATAAATCCCATGCATATGCTTCTATCAAATTCTTCTCTATAATAATTAGCTGACAGGGCATGCAATCTGGGAAGTAAATTTGTTCAGCCCCGGGAGAAGTGCATGGTTTTATTTAATTTTATCTAGGTATATTATTGTATTCCCTCAATTATTATAAATAATGAAAATGGGAAATGGTTAAATATAAGAAAATACATTATATGCATAAACAAACTTATAGTCAGAGCTTAATTCATATGCAAAATATATACACTGAACTATTATATTTCATTTATTTCATTCTGTTTTTTCTCCCATTGTGAAGTTGTATAAATTAACATTTCATAGTTGAAATACATATATATGGAGCTTAAATTAATTTAAATTGATACAAATTATTGCGAAATTCGTGTTTAAAATAAAACATTTTTAATGTTGCTTAATAGATATGGACAATATTATAAAAAAAATTCGGTTTATATAAGCATGTTTTATGTTGACTTATGCAATTAACGAATAGTCTAGTAATTTTAACAATTGCATAAAATTAAATAACTAACTAATATTTCGATAGCCTGCTGCTTTTGATAAGAGAAACTAATATGAAGTAAGCTATTATGAAACCTGTCAAAAATATAATAATTAAAATATATATCAACCAACAAACTTTAATTGGCATGATAAAATGCAATGTTATATTGCTGATTTAAATCATATATTTAAACGCAATTAAACATATACTTTGTTACTGTATTTAGCAGTATTATAAAATAAAACAGGAAACATGAAAATCAGACAAAATTGGACCATGCATGTGCAGTAAACTGCACTATCTCGGATATATACGTAGGTACAGTATATAATTTAGCCTCCAATCGTTTCAAAACACCGCCTTTAATAGCAGGCCAAGGTGTACAAGACATCTAAATTTAAACCCACGAGAATTTACTAACCTTTCCATGCAAGAAAAGCAGATTTCGTTTGTTTACATCGTCTCGTTTCACAGAGCCGTCGCCATCTTGGTCTGCCATTGTGACGTCATTTGACGTTATTTCTTCGAAAGTGCTATCCGCATCACACGTCAAAATTATATATGCATTAAATGGTAAAAAGCTTGGAATTATCCTTTTAATAATTTTATGTTAAAAACAAATTATAACTTCGCATTAAATAGCTGCATCGGCTATATAAGCCTTTTCACAAACTGCAGGATTGGCATGCACCCAATAAGCCTATCTTTCTAGCTTAGATCAACAAATCAGACAATAAATTAAGTTTCCAAGAAACTGCTAAACTATTTATTTGGAAACATAACTGCTATTACTATATACATAATAAATCAACTTGCAGCTGAACCAAGGAAATTTCATAATAGGTTTAAAAGACATAGCACATGCACGTGCATATATATTTTGACAATAATTGTTTATTTTCCTTATCAAAATTTTTCTTTTGAATAATGTATCAATTCAAATGGTTTTCTGTATACAGGTTCTAATTGACCCTACATCATTTTGAAGCATTATTAATTATTAATTAGTATATAGTTTCCAACATCGATTATGCAATTCGGGTTATACTGCATACAAATTCAGTTTGCAAAATAAGGATCAATGCTGAAATGATACACAGAAAACAGGTTATTGCAATTACACACATATAACATAATAAAAGACAAAAATAAATTAACTTAGGCCTTATATAACTCTCAAACCAAGAGTTTCATTATAGTTTAAAAGTATTAGAGCAAAAATTTAATGCGTTTAGGCGAGTTCACACAACTTATTTATGGTTTACTATAATAGGCCTACTTTGTAGTGTTCATTTCCCTCTATAGTGGCACAATGTGAATTCAAAGTTATATTTGCACATGCACAACAAAATTGTTATTTTATGTACTTAACAGTCCCACTCTTTCAAAAAATCGAACCATCTCGATCTGCATGCCTTAAATTTTTAAACACTTACTGTATATATTACATGCCATTAAGAATATCCTTGAGACTTCATGCAGGTTAGATTTGTATCACTTTTTGGCCATGTGCATGAATTCATGTCACAATTCTTTAAAAGTTTGCAACTGTGTCTTCCACTTACGAGAGTTTACATTTTGACAAATGGCTTTCCAACAAACTGTATAAAAAATTTGCTATCTAAATAGTTTTATAACAGCCCATATTTCAGTGGGAACAAATTTGGCCGCTCTGCACTATGTGCAAGCAAAAAAAGAGACATTGCCAGTGACATTTACCTCAGTGCGGTCAGATAATCCTGACTTATATATGGCACAGGTATAGTTTAATATGGCCGAATGAAAAAATTTACAACAAACCGAGATCACCATGTGATAAGTGTACCACGGTTAGGTTACCCAATAAAGCGGTGGCTTTGGCAACATTTTTTCAAACGTTTTAATGAGTAGTACCACAATTAATGAGCATTTCTCTCACGCGGAACACTCTTATCACAAAAGATAGAGACACTGATTGGCACAAATACATTTAAACAAAACCCTTGTTGTAAACATTGCAGCAAGTTTTGTTGTAATCCGTAAGAAAATATGATTTCGTGAAATTTTTAATTACATTATAATTTTTCGTGATGAATTAATCCAATAAAAATTACTATCACCTGTTTTGCTTCAAGAAATACCTTGGAAATACTGAGAAATAGTTTGATATTTTGAATGGAAAAGTTTTATGCAGGTATATTATAATAAATTAATAAACTTATGTAAAACTTGCCTATATATAAAATTAATTTGTAGAAAATACATTAATAAAAAAATATCACTTTTCATTTAGTAATATAGCACACCTATTTGTGATCATTGCTTTAGCTGCATGGAAAATACAGGGTGACCCATGAATCACTATAACAGTAAAGGAATGACATTGCAAACACTGTTGTGCGACCATTTTTGGCATTCATTCATTATTCAAATATTCGAGCTCTTTTTATTCGTTACAAAAATCTAAATAAACAATATAGGGATTTCATTATTAAACAAAACTGATTATGTGTACGTGCATGGTAGTTTATATTTTTGTCATTTAAATTAGCAAGCTGTGCAATTAAAAAGCCAGTGGTTTAACAATTTACGACTGCCCTCATATATAAGCACGGCCAATTACAATAATCGTTATTAGGCACAGCAGTTGCCTGCACAATTTGCAGCATGCTAATTGCAAGGAACCAAAATTAAATTAAAAGCCAATATTGATAAATGCTAAATACACGTACTTATTTAATATTAAGCATTTTATAAAAATTCCCTCAATTGTATCCAACAAGTCGAAATTTTGAGGAAAGTGTTGCATATTATAGCAATATTTGTAGCAGCAATAGGCAGCGGGAACATTGTATAATTCTAGCTTCTACCGGCAGGGGGCGCATCCCTCATGACCTTTCCAAAATCCCTGCTTACACTGTTGTTTAGAGCCACGTTTTGCAGTCTATTTTTTCGGTCTACATTATTCACTGAAAAAAATCTAGTGGGCTTCGAGTTTTCTCAAAAAATTGAAAAGAAAACCACAGAAGACAACACGCAGAGTTCATGAAGGTACACTTTCTTCATAAGGTATAAACACCTTTTCGTGAAAAATAAAAACAAACTTGCTTGTGGCATTGAAACTTTAGCACATTCAATGAATAGCTACTTGGAATAAAAAAGGCACCTACCTACATAAATTATATATGTACTACATACATGCATAGTATATATACATGCATAAGCCTACGCAATAAATGCAATTCTTTCATAAACGATGTCACATGAAATGGAAGATGGATATTGTTGCTTCTGTGAAAAATATCATACATGAGCATTAAAAATTAATTATAAGTGACACTTTGATATACATTATTCCAATTAATAATGCATTAAATTATATAATTGAAAATTGCTTTATAATTTCAAGTGTTTCCATATATAGTTACATGACAAAATTAATGCCATGATTGTCATTATACTATTAATAGACATTGTATACCAATACTGCTTAATACAAAATTTGCATACCAATTTTAATCAGTATTTAGGGGATATCACTTTGCGACAGAATTAAGTTATAATATTCTTGTAAAAATACAAGACAAATACAAAAAGTTCGATCTTCAAACAATCTGTATGCAAGTTGCATGGGGAAAATACAGTGGTCATCCATAAAAATGTGTAACTTCTTACATACCCTATACATGGTGTCCCACCGAAAGGGAGCCACCCAGATTTCATAGAAACTAAGAGGAATATGGCAAATGTGACTTGGTAACTATAGGTAGTTGACTACAACGATTCCAATTCTGGCATATTTAGTGACCTTGACCGAGAATTTCAAGGTTATTGAAAT
>JAQIWR010000842.1:0-16884 GCA_034695945.1 Glomeris hexasticha
TAATAACTTTTTTTACTAATTTTCACAGAAATTTTGTTGCACCACTTGCTTTCTTTGTGACTTTTCTTCAGGTAGTTGAAGTTTCAGGGTACCTTACAGAACCGTGTCAGTTCACCTTTAATGCAATGCGATTAAATACAATATAAAGTGTTATGAAATATATGAGGTAACTACAGGCTCGTGACTTATCGACATTGTCATTGTCTAGTGAAGTTTAAAAAGTTATCAGTAGTTTTGTTAAAACCTTGAATTGTTAAAACTATAGCGAGGCATGCAATTTAATTAGTGAATGTCAACAGTATCTGCTCTTAACCTTTACATATAATAATTTCAGGGAATGTGATCGAATGCTATGAGATGTACATTATCTGTTGGTATATAATGAGTGGCTTCCCTGGAAAATGGTTGTTGTGAAGGGTAATCTCTTGGAACAGGAGAGGATTTTTTTTCACTAACAGATTTGATAGTGTAGATTAACAGGGTGTAAAGGGCGATTTGGGTCTGATTTTTAGTGCGGCCAACATTTCCCAGAATTTATTTTTCGACTTGACTTTATATCTTTATCTGGGAAAGATTGGATTATATGACTTGTCCTACCTACACTGATGGAAAATTGCTCAGTTAGGATGTACTACTATACTACTACTACCACCTGAATTTTATGGAGGAAAACCTCAATGTTTTGCAGCCGATTTTTGTTGATGTTTAAATACTCTTCACATAATACTACTTGCCAACATAAATAACCTGTAGGATAAAAGTCCAAGCGAGTTGACAAATCTGGTGGACTTTGGTTGAAAGACTACGAGCCCAGATAAAAGTATATGTGTATGTAGTGACAAAATGACGCCATCACGATTTTATTACAGAGGTGGAGGAAAAATAGGTTTAAGGTTTTAGATATTAGGTTTAACTTGCACTCATGCCATTTAACTCATTTCCTTTGTGTTTTTTTTATTGTTTAGGGGCGACGACAAAATCAAGAGCATCAGTTTATAACGGTAAGATAAATATTGATTTCAAAACCATTAATTACTGATATTATAGTCTTGAAATCAACAAACTTTTGATTTTCATTTGGACATGTTCATTTCTACTTGACTCCCAAAGGATGTAAAAGCGAATAGTAAATGCAAAAAAAAAAAACCAAAGAAATTTAAAATTGTAATTTAGGAGTATAAGAGACTATCTAGCCAATTTTAGTGACAAAGTAGCAGTATGTGAACATCAAATGACTTCAGAGGTTTATGTGTTTACCTGTATATTATTTAATATGGTTTTAATTTTAAAGGTGAACTGACACGGTTTTTAAAGGTACCCTGAAACTTAAACTACTTGAAGAAAAGTCACGACGAAAGCAAGTGGTGCAACAATGTCTGTGGAAATTAGTAAAAAAAAGTTACTAGATGTCAAAGTTTACAGTAGGTTTATCGAGACCCTATTAATTGATGATCCCCTGGCTTTCTGGATAGGGGCCATCAAGTAAGGGCGTTTAAACGCTCTTTCGGGCAAACTTTGACGGCTAATAACTTTTTTTTACTAATTTTCACAGAGATTTTGTTGCACCACTTGCTTTCTTCATGACTTTTCTTCAGGTAGTTTAAGTTTCAGGGTATCTTACAAAACCGTGTCAGTTCACCTTTAAATAAAAGTGCGGATAAAAATGTATCATGTTTAATAGCTCGAACAAATATGTAAACTAATATTATATAGAATGAAATGAAACAAAAGTGCAGAATCGATTTGTTATTATAATTTTAAAAGGCATCTATTATTAATTTACAGCAATTGCATGCAGTTAATTTCTGAAATGTAATCTGTTTATTAACTTTGGAGCAAAAGAATACAATTACTTGCAGTGTGTTGTGCACAATTTACTTCATTGACATATACATTTCAAAAGTACAAACAGCTTATGATATCCCATTTCAAAATTTTCCGCTTGAAAATATTGTAGAATTAATACAAATTTATAGTAATGTGTAAAATTTTGGTTGTCTTGTTTTGAATGCAGTTTTAAATATGATTAGAAGAATAATGCTGTGAATTTGTTTTCCAATATTATTTAGAAAGAGGCAAAAGCAAAGTGAGCGTTGCGGATTGCGAAGATCCGAAAGCGAACAACCGAGAAAGAAGTTGTGGCAGTGAAAAAGTTTCCGGAGACGGAAATGCGGAATCGTGCGGTACTACATCGAGCAAATCGACCACTGCACAGCCAAGATGGTCCCAGATGGACACCACCTTCCAGTACCTGCACAAGAAATTCAAAAAGATGGAGTGTGTCGAGAACAGCTCCGGCAGCGAAGACCCCGGTACTCGAACTAGCACAGCATCTACAACCACAACCACAATCACCCCCACCTCTACTACCAAGGTCCTGGAGGACCAAGAGGATCACAGTAACTCCAACACCTCGCAGTTGGCCCTCGAAGCCCTCTTCCAAGTGACCGGCCGAGAGCTGGAAAAGATAAATGAGACAGACTGTCCCCCCGCCAAGGATCCCAAAGAGAAAGAGGTGAACGGTAACTCGGGGTGTTTCGTGACAACCCCCCCTCCGGTGTCCAAGAACCCTGGTCGTCACGTGTGTCCCTTCTGCGGACACGGCTGTGCCAAACCGAGCATACTGCAAAAACACATCAGGGCCCACACGAACGAGAGGCCGTACACTTGCGAACCGTGCGGCTTTGCGTTCAAGACCACCAGCAACCTGTACAAGCACCGCAAGTCGAGGGCTCACGCCCTCAAGCTGGGTCTGGCTACACTTCCTGTCGCCGGGGTGAAAGAAGACGAAGAGCCGGAGGAGGACGTGGCGGAAGCGACCGTCGAGGAAGAGGAGGAGGACACCGCTGAGGAACCGGTTGACGATGATCACGTAGCGCAAACGACTCACATATACAAGCCAAAGTTTCACTCGGTATCCACCAAGAGGGTCTTCAGCGCTGAAGAGGAACAGGCCAAGAACGCGGTGCCATCGTTGGCCAAGAGGAGGAACGAGCAACTGCAATTGAAACTAAAGATTCCCAAGCCACCGGTGGTAGCTCCTTCATCAACTAGTAGTACTCCTTCATCTTCGGCTTCTTCTTCGTCCTCACCTTCACGGTCTCCGGGATCTGCTGCAGCTTCACCGGCTAAAGGAAGTGGTGGTGGTGGTGGGGACAGGACACCGAAATTCGCCAGTCCTGAGTATGTACAGCAGAGGATCAGCAAATTGATATCGGAGAATGCAGCCATAGTAGAGATTCAGGACCCATTGTGGCAGAAGAGGAACATGAGACATTCGAGTAGTCTGTCTCCCGGAGGCGTTGGAAGTGGACAGAGTCAGAGTCCGGGTGAACTGAAATCGCCACCGTCCTCCCATTCACCTCTAACACCGTCGAGTTTGCAGCTCTCCCCCAGAACTCCTCCTGTGAACACACCTTCCACACCGGTCATCCCAAAATCGAAACTGGCTTCGGCGCTGCTAGGTAGAACTTTCTCGCCGCAACCGTCGCCGCCACCGCCTCCGACGCCAACGCTTCAAACGGCACCACCTTCTTCTTCTCCATCGTTTTCCTCTTCTTCGTCTTCATCATCATCATCATCATCATCAGCAGCAGCAGCAGCAGCAGCAGCAGCATCGTCTACCAAAGTTGTGGTGCCCACTTCTGTCATAGTCTCCAACGGTGTCGTAAATCCAGCTGGCAGAAACGCCGTAGACAGCGCCGTGAAATCATTCCCGACGGTGGTGGATGCTAATGTCGCTTCTCAGTCCAAGAAAAGCCTCATATATGATCTGCTTCTGAAGCCCAGGGAAGGAATGGCCACTCAATCCCAGCAGGTTACCAAGAAGTTACCGGACGCCGAACAGTCGCAGGTACCGGTGACGATGCCGGTACCGGCGTCTCCGCAACCGGTAGCGGTAGCGGTCACGGTGGCAGCGACCGGTGAGAGCAATCGCCACTTCTGCGTCAGCTGCAACATGAGGTTCCAGAAGGTGGAGAACCTGCAAGCCCACCAGTCGTATTACTGCTTTCCGCAGAACGCTGCGCACAACGCCGCGGCGTCCACCGTAAGTTACCCGGGGATCGTAGTAAGTAAAGCGGATTGCGGTCCCCCACCGAAGGCCAGGGGTAGGCCAAAGGGCTCCAAGAACAGGCCCAAGAATCCCCTAGATGGTACGTCGTACCCAAGGTCTGCTCCCGTTAACCATCCGTACTACGATCCGCGCGGTCCGGATTTGGCGCTCTGCATGCTCAAGTCGAGGGCTGCGCAAGGAGGAAACGCTAACAATGGGTTATCGGATTACGATGGGCCCATCTTGAAGAGGCACCTTCTGTCCCGCGGAGATCACAGTCCTCCTCCTCCGGCGAAGAAGCAGCAGAAGTGCCGCGCGGTCACTCCACCGCAGTCGGCGGAATACGTGCAGTGCCAACCGTTCACCATGGCCTTTGCGGCACCGCATAGCCAGAGCCACCTAAGACACGGTGCAGTGGGGAAGGTGCAAATGTGCGCGAACAGTTCTTCTTCGACGAATTTCTCCTTCTCGGACCCTGTCGCTCTTCGGTCGGTGTCGGACGGAGAGGATAACCTGGTTAGTAACAGGATACCTGCTCCGGGAGTGATAAAACAGTCGAATTCGAGTCCATCATCGTCGTCGTCATCGACCACCTTCGAGCAGACCATTGCGAAACCGGTGCTGAACTCGGGTGGAACCGTTCGGCAGGTGCCAGATGCGAAAGAATCTCCCGGTGGGTCTTCGTCCTCTTGTTTTCCCATGGTGTCCATGGGTTCCTCGAGAGTAGGTGCGAGGACAGGTATGTTGAGAGAATAATTACGACCGGTGAATTGGAAGTGGAGAATGATCGATGCGTTATATGTTTCCAGGTACGCTGAGCGGAGGAGGTGTTGTGGCCGGGGAGTCGGAGATGCTGATAGCTTCGTCCGCGTTGACAATCCCAATCGCCATCTCTTCCGTGCCCATCAACACTTACCCGATAGACATCAGTCACCTTCAGATCAACGTAGCGACAACGTCTTCGCGGCCGACGAGGTTGGCGCTGCCTTCGTGGTCGGCGACGGAGTCTCCGAAGGCAGCGGTCATCAACAGGCTGGGATCCAGTTCGCAGAGTAGCTGCTCCTCCATGTCCCCGGTATCCACTCCAGTCAAAGGCAGTTTCAGCAGTGAGTTCAGTGACAACTCGGCTGAAGATGTCGTCGTTCAGTCACCTCGATCACCAAAAATTGTAAAAAGCATCCAGGAGCAAGGTACGTTAAACTGACAAAATTGTTGTTATCGTAAAGTAAGTGATGTTGTAATTCGATGTACAGCGCCTGTACGTCGTGCGGTACCTGCCACCAGGCCTACAACTTTGTCCCTCAGACCACCCGAACGTCCCCTTTCTCTGACGGAGAAGTTCCTCGTGAGCCCAGAAACCCCCCGGCCCAAGAAGAAGTACGCGCAGTGCTTCCACAACGGGCAACATTACACGTACCTGGCTCTGAAACAATCGACAAGAGTGTTCTACTGTTGCATCCACTGGGCCCAGCCCATGTACGTACCGCAAGATGCGGCACCGGGCCTCTCCATGTACTCGGTGTGGAAGACCGTTCCGGCAGAGCCGGACCCTCTGGGTTTAACGCCGAGCGAAGCAATGTTCCTCTACGATTCCAGGAACCGGTACAGCATGTACACGATGGCTCAGTCAAAGAGCCCTCTTCAGGTCACCCACTCCAGTTACTGGTCATTTAAGGAACATTCGCGGAAAGGAGATGGGAAAGAATGTACTACACCCGCCGTAAGTTCAGTGGCAGTGGATGATGGTGATGTGGACGGGGAAGACTCGGATACGGTGATAAATGTGGAGGATGATGACGAAGACGATGAAGGTGACAATAGGTGGAAGGATGCTTACAGAGGATGTGGGAAAATGTCGGAGCGGGAAGTTTCTAGGACGAGCGCGGAGTTGGCGGATAGAGATTTCGTGGAAGATGTGACCGATGGTGATTCGGATGGGACGGAAGATGAGGATCGTAGCAGCAAGCACAAGAGTGGAGGAGAGGTGTGGTACCGTTTCGTGTTCCTCGTTGATGTAATATCGGATAATGTGCAATTAATTCAAGGTCCTTGTTATTTTCACATCTAGGAGGATGGTGTGACGGAGCCGAAGAGGGTTCGCATTTTCGAGGGCGGTTTCAAATCAAACGAGGACTACACTTACGTGAGAGGCAGAGGACGTGGCAAGTACGTCTGCGAGGAGTGCGGTATACGGTGCAAGAAGCCCAGCATGCTTAAAAAGCATATCAGGACCCACACGGATGTGAGACCGTACACCTGCAAACATTGTAACTTTTCGTTCAAAACCAAAGGTACATTTGGGAACGGTCCATGACTTATACAGGGTGTGAAGTACTCCTATATTTTCCTATATTCTGAGAGTTCCTTTATATATCCTTTTTTCCAGCAAAAATTCCTATATTATCCTGTATTTTAACTTCCCTCTGATCTTTCCGATTTTTAAGTTATTTGCCAGACTACCCTTTCAGCTAAATATTGAAATGAGAATAACATTTTGATTGGCCATTTCTCTTCCTCACAGATATTTTAGTGGATATTTAATTTCCAACACTATTCTGCCGTAGATATTCTCCTAGAAGAGCTTATTTAGTGCTATAACTTGTATCTCATCTCACTTTATCTGCTACAATATTGGAATCATTCCAGAATTGATTAAATTATACACTCTGTGCTTTATGATATTGCTTCAAATTATGGCAATATTACGTAAATTAAGATTTTGTAATGCATGTTTGTTGAAGAAAATAAACGAAAACTATAATTAGAGACTTGCAGATGAGTTTGCCAACAAGAAATGAAAGCAAAAATAATAGAGTGAAAGGAGACATTTAAATTATCATCATTTGTCTATTTAAATTGTGAATAACCCCTAATGATACTAATAAGTGTAATGATCAATATCATGAATTTTTCTCCTATTTTCTTACCTATAATAAAGGGATAATTCCAAAATTTTTACCTTTATTTTTTTTTTTAAATCCTATTTTTCCTATAAATTTTGAAGCCTACTGCACTTCACACCCTGCTAATTTATAATCTTGATCATACTAGAGTGAAGAAACACTTTGTCATACATCGTAATATTGTTTAAAAACAATTGAAGATGCACATAAACATTTACTTTTTGCCGAAACACGTGTCGTGTCAAAAATTCAAAAATGTACCAATTGGTGGGTAAGTGAAGCTTATTAAAATTTATTAAATGATGGCCAACAGTTCACCACCAACCTGCCCTACGCAAAAGGGCACAACGCTACGGGAGGACATCACGGTGCTCATTAAGTTTTGGCAAACTCTACACTCCGACAAGAAATACGTAAAAGCCAGCATGGTCGGAGGCAAGTGAATCGATGCAATCGAGGAATAGTTACTTATTATTTTACCGTACTTGATTTATTTATTTACAGATATGAGCGATTACCAACCGACCCGGCTGCTCGTTGGCTTTCCCAGCGACGTCCGTACGGTTTCCACCGCCGATTTCAGTCGTTCGGCGAGCGGGTGGATCAACACGGTGCCGCTGAGTCAGAGCGCCACCGCGGTCTCGAAAAGGTCATCGGGACGTAGCGGACGCAAGCCACCGAACAATGCCGATTTCTTCGTGAAAGACTACTTAAAGAAACGAAACCTTATCCTCGCTCTATTGGTACGCGTCGCGGCGACTCTTTCGGACGATACCGGCATTTCACACGCACGGTGTCGCTGTTGTTTCCAGGCAAGGGAGATCGAGTTCCTGTTGACGTGGCACAATCCTCTGGGAACGACCGAGTTGCAAGTGCCCGGTGAGGAGACCATCAACGTTTGGTCCACCCAGCCCGTACAGGAAAGGCTATGGATTGAAAATGCACGGTTAGCGTGGGATTTAAGCCCCTCGCTTGCAGTTTACATGCCGGCCAGGTGAGAAATAACCGCGAATCCACTCTTTGAATCCTGTTGATGAACGGTGTGGTTGTGATGGAAACAGGATAAAGAACTCCGACGCGCTCTGGAAGGAAGTTTCCCGATTGGTGCGTTTAAATCCGGGCACGGTGAGCCATATCCCAGATGCCCTTGCATTCCTCACCACAACAGACAGTGTTCTCAACGATGCTTCTGAGCTAACTCACATGTTGACGTGGGCTGCTATACCACCGGTTAGGGCCCTGGCGTATTTCTCTCGCCAGTTCCCACCTCATCCTATAACGGCTCAGTACGCGGTCAGGGTTCTGTCCGAGTACCCGGCGGACGCGATACTCTTCTACATCCCGCAGTTGGTGCAAGCTCTCCGATACGATTCCGTAAGAAGTTGTATCTAAATTGCGTTTTATTATATAGATAAAGTGTTGCTATAGTTGACCGGTTGACCGCAAATTTTCTTTCTCAGATGGGATACGTCAGCGAGTTTATAAAAACGGCTTCGAAGAAGTCGCAACTTCTCACGCATCAGCTCATATGGAACATGCAGTGCAACATGTTCGTGGATGAAGAAGGCCTGCAGAAAGATGGTGATCAAAATTATAGTCATTGAGCGGATGCGTTTCAATCTTAACACCGCGGTCGTAATTTTAAAAATCGGATTACTTTGCAATTAATAAGAACTGATTATATATATCAGTTCGAATGGACCTAAAAATATGACTTCTTGCAGCAGTTGTTTAGGTCTGAATCCAATCATGATTATCGTAGTACCCCTGTACAAAAATTCATGCAGAATCCTGCAGGATATTCGAACTGCAAAAATATTCTGCAGGATTTTAGAGCGTTTTCTGCAGGAACACATTCCTGAACAATATTTCCTGAAGAAACGTTTGCAAATGTATGCAGGCATATGATTTGCAGGAATGTTTCTGCAGGACACTGCAGCTTGCATTCCTGCAACAAACTTTCTGCACACTTTGCAGTATACGTCGTATACTGATGGAACAGGTTTGATTATGAGACTATTTGATAACGTGACTTGGTAACAATAACCAAAAACACCTTTAAAAAAAATAATTGTGGTTGGTGATTGAAGATTGACAACCGCTGATTGTGTTAATTGTTTCCCAAATGAGAATGTTTATTTATTTATTCATTTATTTACAGTTGATTTATACCCTGTACTGTGCACACTGGTGGAAACCATGTTGTCAAATATATCTGGACCAGCGAAACTATTTTACGAGAGGGAGTTCGACTTCTTCAAAAAGATCACCGACATATCTAGCGAAATACGGTGACTATATATAAATTAACGGTTAGACATTCATGTGATAGGTTGTAACGTTGAAACTACGTTTTGTAGACCCTTCCCCAAAGGAGCGGAGCGTAAAAAGGCTTGTCTGGCCGCGCTAAGTCGAATAGTCCTACAGCCGGGTTGTTACCTGCCGTCAAACCCGGAAGCGATCGTGTTGGACATCGACCGTAAATCCGGTACTCCCATGCAAAGGTAGTTAAGAATCCAGACAAAGGGTTACCGGTATATTAGCGACGGGTAAAAACAGTTTTCTTTCGTGTTGTCATCAAGTGCCGCAAAGGCCCCATTTTTAGTCCGATTCCAAGTTAAGCGGTGCGGCATCAACGAGTTGGAGACCCAGGGTCTGATGGTGAGCACTTCGGCGTCCGGCTCATCTTTCCAGAGTGTGACCGCGTCAACTCCTTCTTCGAAAGAGAGTAATAAATCGGAAAATATGTACTGGCAAGCTGCCATTTTTAAAGTTGGAGATGATGTGAGGCAGGACATGCTCGCGCTTCAAGTCATCGGCATATTTAAAAACATCTTCCAACAAGTGGGACTCGATCTGTTCCTCTTCCCGTACCGGGTTGTTGCAACCTCACCGGGAGTAAGTCACATTAAACAGTTGTTGGAACCCGTGTATAGTTCAATATATAACCGTTCAATATTACAATTTAGAATTAAAATTGATTTGATCGGTGCTGTTACAGTGCGGAGTAATTGAATGCGTACCAAATGCGAAATCAAGAGATCAGCTGGGACGGCAGACTGACATCGGTCTTTACGAGTACTTCTTGAATAGATACGGCGAAGAGTCTTCGAAGAAATTCCAGGAAGTACGTCTAAGAAATAACTGCACGGTTAAGAAGTGAACATTAAACATTTGTTTGTATTTTAGGCCAGGAGAAATTTCGTGAAAAGCATGGCTGCGTACAGTGTTATCGGATTCCTTCTTCAAATCAAAGACAGACATAATGGTAACATTATGTTAGACATGGATGGACACCTAATTCATATCGGTAATGCGAAACGTGTTACTATAGCAGGGTGTCTACTAGTATTATATTCCTGATAATCCTGATAAAGTCATTATATTTGTATATGGCCCTTTTATTCCTGATAAAGTCTTGATGTTTTTGTTGTTGTCATTATAAAAGTGAAATCTGTCTATGTTGGAATATAGCGAGGGACCAAGAAAAACGTTTCCACTATAGCCAGGTTTCCCAGTATATACTCTATCCAGAGTTTAGTTGATAAAAACGCCCCGCCTCCACCCCGCCTCTCTTTTAAGACCCAAGTTGTTATTGGTTTGTGAGAGGCTAATGAGATTAGGGCACCGCCCACAGCTGGCCAAAAACCAATAACTATGTCTGCCTTAAAAGAGAGGCGGGACGGAGGCGGGGCGTTTTTTATCAACTAAACTCTGGATAGAGTATAGAGAGGTTTGTTTCTTAAAAGTTTTCAGGTTGTCAATTAATTACTCAACAAAAAATCCGGATTTGACATTACACAACAAATAGGTTTCGCTGTATTTTGTTGTCCTTTTGTAACGCAGTGCAATTTTGCCAAATATATATGTTTATTGTGAAACAACTGTGAATTCCCTTTTACATTTTAATCTTGTATTTTTATCGATTTGCCCAGAAAATAAAGGACTATTATGTGTACGTTAAACCATGATAATTTTGTAGAATCTGTCATGATTATCCTGGTAAAGTCGTGATATCCTGTTTTTGAAAATGAGTAGACACCCTGTATAGATTGATACCTTGAATTTGTATGTTTACAATGAAATTGAATTCCAGATTTCGGATTCATGTTTGAAAGTTCCCCGGGAGGGAATTTAGGCTTCGAACCAGACATCAAACTCACCGATGAAATGGTAATGATAATGGGCGGGAAAATGGAAGCTCCTCCTTTCAAGTGGTTCATGGAGCTTTGCGTGCATGCATTTCTAGCAGTCAGGTTAGTCATTATGTTACCAGTGTCTTTTATTTGAATATTAGAAGGTGTATAAGATGTTTTGTTGTTGTTTTTTAGGCCGTACCGCGAGGCCATCGTGACTCTAGTTACTCTCATGTTGGACACTGGGTTGCCCTGTTTCAGGGGTCAGACCGTGAAGCAGCTTCGGTCGCGGTTCGCACCTCAGGCCAACGAAAGAGAAGCTGCCAATTACATGCTGGGCATAATAAGAAATTCATTCCTCAATTTCAGGACCAGAACGTACGATATGATACAGTATTATCAGAACCAGATTCCTTACTAAAATCACGAAAATTCACGCGCGATATACAAAAAATCACGAGAAGCGTAACACGTAAAAACAGGAAATATTTGAGGCAAATCTATATGTATTTAAAAATATATATGTATATTGTAAAAAAGATTTTATGTCTATATACAAGTAATTTTGGCATGTGGTGTAGCCGTGTGTCGCGGTTATAATTATGATAATAATTTGTGTAATGTGATACGTGTGTGAAGGTATACAAATTATTTTCGTTCAAATTGATGTGTATGCGTCTGATAATAGAATAAATTTGGCTTCGAAATCCGGGAGGTAATTTAAATCAGTTTTTATTTATTTTAGCAAACTGAATCTTGAAAACAATTAAATTTTCACAATATTTATTTAATATTCAACTATCATGTGACTACATCATTTTATATCTGAATTTTGGTAAATCTCGTCAAATCAAGTATATTCCTTGGTCAAATGTGTAAAAATAACGCAGTGTATTTTTCGAAGAACGTTTTCAAACTACCCGCCATGCTTCCGTAATCGCTATTAGCTCGTGATCCCTTCGTCGAACCAATCGCGATCGCTTTTGACTCCGCCTTCACCCACAAATCGACCAATAGAATCATTTCGACCCCGACCTTCGTGCCGAAAGCACGGCGGTCACTGACATCGCCTACTGTGCACTCGTGGCGATTCGAAACTCATTTTCCCTCCTTTTCCTTCAGCCAAGGCTTCAGCCTGTTTCGGAGAATTCCGTCTATATATATACCTCCGAAAGTGCAAGGGTATTTTGCCGAAACATAGCAAGCATCTTTTAATGATATTCGACCGGCGAAATTACGTAGACTTCCGGTTGCGGTAGCGGTAGTTGGCGCGAGAAATCTGCACGGATTGGAGTTGAGAAGCGTCGAGGAACGGAAGCGATAGCGCTTTGACTTTTCGGTGCCCCGATCGGCAGTGATGCTTTCTATTTATCGCGATGAGAGCGGCCAAACTATATTGGATGTGAAAGGATGCACGACAATGACAGAAGTGAAAGCTTTAAAGTGAGAATTGCGATTTATTTTAACGAATATTGCGCGTGGCGGACTGCCAAATGCGGTCAAAACACATGCTGTATTTCACGATAATAATTAACGTTTCTTTCTTATTGTAAAGGATGGCGAACATGGGTTTCGCCGAGTTAGACACGCAGATTTTCAAGAAGCTGCCAAATCTGGAGGAAATCGACATATCTGGCAACATGCTGAAAAGAATTCCTGCTGAACTTCACTTGCCCAAAGTGAAAAAACTCAATTGTTGCAACAATCAACTGTCAGATGTGTTATTCCTGGAGCAGTTCCCTCATCTGGAAGAATTATATATTGCAGACAACAAGCTCACTGTAATTGAATTGATGGATTATATTACCAATATTGATATTACAAAAGACATTATTTATTGTTTATAATGTGCATGCTGCTCCCTCTAGCGGTGCTAAATAGAATTGCAGTTCATTGATTTTGTATAGTGTCACAAATACCATTCAGGGTATTTAAAAAGAACTTTGCTCATCCGGAAGTACATACATACATTTTGATATATTTTACCCAAGACAAAAAGTGTCTGCAGGACTGTGCATAATATGCAGAAGTGGTTATGCAATTAACCTTTTCAGTAATTAAATCTAGGAGTTTTCCTGCAGTTGAATTTTTTTGCAGGAATTTATAGTTTTTTTGACAATTTCTTGGGTTATATCAAGGTTATATAGGTATCTAAGGTGCATGAACATTTCTGCAGAAATTAATCGTGCAAAATTCTGCACAGTCCTGCATGACGTGTGATGCAGGAACATTTGTGCAGAAGTTCTATTTTCCTGCAGGACTATTTTATCATTAACCTTTTCAGGAAATCTATAGGAGTTTTCCTGCACTTGAATTTTTTTTGCAGGAATTTATAGTTTTTTGACAATTTCTTGGGTTATATATCTAAGGTGCATGAACATTTCTGCAGAAATAAATCGTGCACAATTCTGCACAGTCCTACATGACGTGTGATGCAGGAACATTTGTGCAGGAGAAGTTCTATTTTCCTGCAGGACTATTTTATCATATAACGTGAATTAATCCTGCAGGGTCCTGCACATGTTTTTGCAAAGTTCTGCAAATTTTTCATAAATAAATTCGTAATGCGTATTAAATTTATTTAAAATTTACAACAGTTCTTTAATATTAAATCATATCTTGTTTACATATTTATAGTTTGCTGATCAGTGCGTAGCAGCGTACATTTGCAGAGACCTGAAACTGATCGACAAGCGGGCCGGCGCGGACATCGATGTCGGCAGACTCAACATGAAGATCGAGAAACGTTTGGAACCAGTTGTAAACATTTTAACATTGATTATTCCCCTATACAAAATATATGGCAATTAACTAATATATATTAATCAATGTTTGCAGATCGACAGAGTATGGGATCTGTATTTCGCGCGGTCTTACAAGAAAACAACAAACCCGACTGATTTAATGCAGCTGGAAAAGGACTTCTGTTACCACGTTAAGAGGATGGAACTGTACCGACCGAAGCTTCTTGAAAAGTTTAGAGATTATAAGGTTCACTTTACGGACGGTTTAACGAGAGTTTCTCGCCGCGTACGGCAAAAGCGATACTTTATTTACGATTTGATTTTTCCAGTTGTCGCGGATGGTTAAAGACTATCTTTCCAGACTAGGAGAGAGTATGAAAACCGTGAACTCTGATGAAGTAGAAGCCGGCTGCAGCAGTACCGCTAGTGCAATAACCGTACCGGACACTCCGACTGCTCCGACAGTTGAAGAGCAGACGGCTGCGGTGGACAGTAAGGATGAAACCGTGGATGGTAAATGCACGGTGAAAGTTGAGGAACCGGACCAAGTCGATCCAACCGAAACGGTAGAAACATCGGCAGCGACCGTGACCGCGGACAACGATGACTCTCCCGACGACAGGCCACCGAAGAGGAAAAGGGTTACGTTCGAGGGTGACACCGGCTGTGACAAAACAGAAGTTGTACCTGCACCTGTAGATTTAGCGGTGGAAGGTGGTGGCACTGTTGAGGATGGAACAACTCTGGTGGTGGATGTAGAAGACTGTACGGATGCGATGGTGAAGAACTCGGGGAAGGACTACAGTAGGAAGAGGACATCGGAAGATGAGGAGGAGGAGGAAGAGGAAGGGCAGGCAGTGAGTTGCGAAGACGCGGTGGAGGAAATCGAGCAAGATATGGTGCTCGTGTTGCCAATCGGAGGCAGCATTTCAGAATTGGTGAGGGTATTTTATTTGAAAGCGGATCGATTGCGGTGAAGAGAGCAGATGTAGTGATTTGGTTCTCGCAAACAGCCGGCTTTGGGAGGAGCGGACCCGCTGTTTCTACTTCGGTGTCATTCCCAGACCGAGCCGGCGGACAACACCACGCAAGTCTGGAAATGCGCGTTTGAACCTGACCCTTCGTCACCAGGTTGAATTGAAATACATTCCATAAATGAAAACTTTATTTTGTTCCAATGCCAAAATCCCTATTCTTCCCATGTTAAACTTTTTTTTTCTATAGCTGAAAGTTTGTAACAGAAATTTTCGATATATCTGAAACTTATTTTTCTGACCCTCCAGAGAAAAACTTCGTTATATATACCGTAAATTTTCTTATAGAAACCCGGGCTTTTATTCAAATTTTGGATTTTCAGGATGGGCTTCTATTAGAGACCGGCTTTTATTTTTATGCAATACCATGTATGCCATATGAAAGTATAGAAATTTTGCTAGAAAAGCTAAACTTACCTCGATTACAACGTTAAATGCCACCGATGACCGGCTTGTATTAGGAACCGGCTTTTAATAATTGCCTGTCCTAAATGACCCGGCTTCAATTGGAGACCGGCTTTTTTTAGAAAATATACGGTATGCCAACTATTTTTGCAGCAAAAAAAAAACTGTTGAAAACGTTGAATAACAAAGGTTTAGAAATTGAAGAATACTTAAAGGAGAACTGACACGGTTTTGGAACATACCCTGAAAATTGGCCTACACAAAATAAAACATTGCATAAATTAAGTGTCGGAGCGGAATCTCTGTGAAAAATAGTAAAAAAAAAGTTATTAGCTATAGCAGTTCTTCAAAAATCAATCCGCGGAGTGTAAAACGGAGTGTAAACGCCCATTCCTTGCAAATCTCAATGGGAGGTGTGGCTGGGCGTGGCTATTTCGCCAAACTGCTATCGCTAATAACTTTTTTTTACTATTTTTCACAGAGATTCCGTTCCGACACTTAATTTATGCAATGTTTTACTTTGTGTAGGCCAATGTTCAGGGTATGTTCCAAAACCGTGTCAGTTCTCTTTTAAACAAATGTGCAAAATAATGAAACAAATACCCTGTTAACAGTTTTTGCAAGATTATTGAATATAAACTGAGTGAGTTACAAATCATCGCATGATTTATATTGCAGACATTTAACCGATTATTAAGTACAACAATTTTCGGTTCCGTAACTGAAAGTTTTTCCCATTTCCATTGGACTTGAAGTTATCGAGGTTCGACCGTATTTGGTTCCTTGTTGAGGACAGTGATGGAAGAGTTGTGATGGTTTATAGGAAACACGACAAATGCAGCTGCGACGTGCGGTGGTGCCGTGGTGTGCCTCATCGATTGCATGACGGGTCTCGTCCACAAGTCGTACACGCACCCGCAAGAAGACGAGGTTCGTATTGCGAGGGTCTGGTACTTGTTGGCCACACGTCATCAAGAGTCGCTTTGCGTTAATGACAGGACTTCATGGCTTTGGCGTGGACAACTGTCGAATTGTCGCTCGGAAACTTCACGAAGAGGACGAACCTTCTCGCGGTTGCGGGTACGTTAGCTCTGCGGTGAGCACCTAAGATACATCGACACCTCTGTGCTTCATCAGTGCACCTTTTTGGAATTGCAGGTTGTCTTAAAGAAATCCGAATCTTTCATCCGGAGCATCTTACGTGTTACGGTTCCATAAAAGCGCACACGATGCGGATAAATTGTCTGAGTTTTCACCCGAGTCACTCTACGTGGCTTTTCAGTGAGTGAATAACGAGTGTGCCGTCATCTCAAAAGAAATAAGTGATGGAAAGTTATTTGTTGACAGGTGGCAGCGAGGATAAAAATATAATGTTGTGGGAGATCTCGGTGATTTCATGTTCGGATTGCAGCATCAATTACAGGTATATATGTTACAGGGAAAGTGAGAAATCAGGGAATTTAAGAAATTTTCCCGTAAAAACGCCGATTACGATAAAACTAGCCGTTTTTCCACAAAAACACCGTCAACGTAAATTGACCGGAGGGTGCAAATACGTAAGTCAAACCAGTTTTAGTTACGCTGGGATGGTTAGGTTAGTTTAGATTA
>JAQIWR010000843.1:0-16883 GCA_034695945.1 Glomeris hexasticha
CGATTAGAGGGAAAATGTGTTCAGCCAATAGGGCGCAACGACAGCTTGGCCGCTCTCTCTCTATCAAGGCTCTCTATAACGGGGTGGGTCTGCGCGCCACCTGGCGGACGGAGTGAGCAAATCATTCGAAGCCTAGCTACTTTTGCCGATCTTCAAAACGATGTCACAAGTATAAATATGTGTAATTTGCATGTGACTATGTGACACATGTATCATAAATAAGTTATGCTGACCAAAGCTTTTTATAATAATGTTATTGCGTAATATTAATTAAATTATTGCACCTTAGGGTAAAAGTAGTACTAATGAAAAAGAAAAAAAAATGTTTTGTCCATGTACGTGGATATATGCATTGATATATGTGTCATGAGGGACCATGATAACGATATATTTTGTGAAATAAGTGGTGGATTTTAGTATTATTACATAACCGAAAGAGCAATGTAAGGTGAACATGTTTTATGAATTACCCCTACGTTTAAGCGAAATCCCGTTCAGTTCGACGTAAGGTACGTATGACGTCATTAGGCGCGGCTGAACGTTCTATTTTCTACAGGAACCTAATTGTCAGATGACGTCGTACGTACCTTACGTCGAACCGAACGGGATTTACGAAAAGTTCCTAAATGTTATATATAAATTTTGCAAGTTTTTCTGCCATGAAAATGAAAAACGATCACCATCATTTTGCAGACTACCATCAATGCTACCATCGCGAGCGATGAGTTGCGGTTATGAGGCGCGCGAAGCGCCGCCTGGCGGATGGAGTGAACGGAGCGAACGGTCAGTTGCGGTTTGGGTTGCGGTAGCGGCTAGGGATCGAGGCGTCGTTGGCAACGACAGCACATTGCTGCTGCTGGCATAGGCCCGGTGTGTACTGACTTGGGCGGGCTGGCAGGCTGTGGTGCGGCGTTGATGCGCCGGCTCGGCTAAAGCTGAAGCTGAAGATGGCCTCCTCGACCGGACCGGGACCGGGACCAGGATCGTCCGGGTCTGGATCGGGATCGGGATCATTGAACGGCAACGGTTGTTGCAACCAGCAGGTCGTCGATAGTGATATGGGCGACTCACGGAAAAGACCTCTGGACGGAGAGTTCGAAAGTGGTGTGACGAAAAGGTCCCACCATGCCGGAGGTAATGACCCCCCCTGCAGTTCATGCGTAGTACTACCATTACACGCATCTGCTGCTACTGCTCCCACTGCTACTGCTACTTCTGCTGCTGTTGCTTCTGCTTCTGCCGCCGCTGTTGCTGCTCATTTCCATAGTACTGAATGCGAACAGCAGCAAATGGGGACAGCCATCGAGCTGCTGCAGATGTATTCGTCATCTTGTTCGTGTTCTCAGTCGTCTTCGAATTCGTCGGCAAATTCGTCGCCTTCTGCACAGCGTAACTCAGGCTTAGGTATATTTACCACGTAACACACCCAGCCATTTTTCCTTTTTTCTTTTCTTCCTTTCATTTAATTTTTGGGAAACATTAATTTCATTTCTGCCCGCGACCGTATTCCGATTCTGCGAAAAGGCGAAATTTTGAGGAAAAGAGCGATCGCAGCGCCGCTCGCCGGCGATCAGCTGAGCCGACGATTCGATTTAACACGGCGTTTTCATCCAGTACGGCGTTTCACTTCCCCTCTCCTCTCCTTTTTATTATTATTTTTCATTCAATCCATGGGATGGGTACGTGGCCCACGAGGCCGTAAGTATTTACACATTTAATTTTAGTTCGAATTTTTTTTTTACTTTGTAAGAGAGAGAGAGAGAAAATAATTAGAAAAGATGGCCATCGAATGGAATCGTGAATGACGTGGGAAGAAAATTCGGGAATGATGAATAATTTTCAGCAGGCAGGCCGAGAAAGAATTACTTAATATGACCCTGAATGTTGTTACTTGTCGATCGGGCGAGGAATATGGCACTGGTATATAGAGGCTTATAGTAGGTACTTAAAATTGTGCTTGGCCAGCGTTGCAGATAAAATGGGCGATTGCGCAATGTTCGGGTGCGGTGCGGTTGCTATTGAGGTTGCGGTAGCAGTCGTTGGTTTCCATATGATGCACTGGTAGTTGCTTCGATAATTAGGGAAATAATGAATTGAGGAGGTTTATATGCAGATTTCTACACTAGGATTTTAGATTGACAGATCTAGACGCTCAGATTGAAGTCTGCTTTTCAATATTTTTAATGTTTAGCACGTACAAACTACTATTTTCAGATCATTCCTGTTTTTGTTTTTTAGGGAAAAAATGGCAGAGCTTCAATAATTTACTTGGGTTTGAGCAATAAGATATTATTTATATCCAAAGAGGATGCGTGTTAAATTAAGTTATTAGGGATTTTAGATGCATTTGCTAAAATAGATATTTGCATTTTGTAAACTTTGACTCATGTGTCATCTGTTGGGCCCATGTGCCAATGTATCAGTTGTACACTGCAGCTCAAGTGGGTTGTATGACATTGGGTTAGTTGGAAATGTCTGCATAACCCTGTGTGATGCAATAACGCCATCTATTGGACAAGTGTAATTAATGAGAAATCAGTGTGTCAAAATATGCAACATTAAAGCTGAAGTTTTTCCTCCGCAAAGAGTGCCAAATAAAAGGAGTCATCCTGAAAGCATTTTGCCATGTAACTGCATGAAGGCGTGCAAATATAATATTACATATGCCTGCAATTTACCTTTTTTGTTGAAAGAATTGGCAGCATTTTCCTCAAAACAACTCTTCAATTTCTACTATAATGAATTACATATATATGAGGGTTCTGTTGCATTAATTTGATCAGTGTCCCATATGTGACGTAAATATGCTCCAAGGCTATGGATCATTTCGTGCTTTTCAAATGAAATCTGCTCACACAGCTGTTGCAAAAGGGCTGCAAATGTGCTTGGCCTTCTTTTAAACCTGATATGAATACATTATAAAAGCTCCTGTACAAAGTAATCAAGGGAATATGTATACTATTATATTTTGGACAAGTGCATGTCAAGCAAAACATTCTGAAATAAGGGAAATGATGTAATGAATAACTGCAAGACCTTGATCACATATACACACACATTAAACTAATCCTGTATATTACCAGTGGAGAATGAGATTGCTAAATCTAAAGGTCAGTTTGCATTATACAAGTGAGCGAGTGATCGAATAGCTCTTCTTTAGACATAAATAATGGATGACCCCCCTTACTTGAAAATCAATGCAAATTGCAAGAATTGGTGCTCAATGAAATTTGTCAGTAATCCCAACAATGGAAAATATTTTGTTGACCCAAGACACATTGTGCCCTAATAGTTTATGAAGCAGTATGATGTCTATAAAATAATAAATACTATATAGTACTTAGTAAATGCTTAACCTACTTGAAATTTGTGGCAGTGCCAAGCAGGACACTGCAACATTTAGAGCTCCTATGTCAATGAATAACCTGTCATTGTTAATCAAGTTTTATATTCTTCCCCAGTCTTTTGTGAGGATTAATTGCGGAAAATCTGCTGTATTACATGTATATGCAGCATGCATTATCTTGGAGAGCATTTATTTCTCTCCGCATGTTTTATGATTGTGAAATGCTCGCAAATATGGCTGCCAGAAGCTGGGGTGATTATGGTTAATTCTTTGGTGTTCATTAATTTGTTGGAATTCATGTCTCGCAGCAGCAGTGTAGACGATCCATAATGTCTCGGACCCTTTATATATACAGTTATATGCAGCAATCCTAGAACCGCTAGACAGGCCATGAGAGGTTGAAGTGAACATTATTGATTGTATTGCTGGAATATAAAAGACGAATGAACGCCTCTTCGGAAAGTAGAGTAGCCCCTATATGCCAAGCAGCAGTACGTGCTAACCATGTACTTTTTCATTATTTCTCAAGATCATTCATCCTCTTTTTCACTTTTTGTTCTTAAAAATACCCACTGCATGCCAGATATTTGAAGTGCCTTTAATGAATTTTGCATTGTTTGCTGATCTTCGCAGCAGCTGCAATACCATTATTCGCTTTTCTACTCTGAAATACCAGCATGGGATTAATCAATAGCCAAAAACACTTGTGGACTCAAAGTGAAATTGTATCTTGTTTTTAATAAAAATGAATATTTTTTGGAATGGCAATGAATTTTTTACTAGAACTGTATATTTGAAATGGGGCTGGTTCCTTGTAATATTTTGCTTTGCCCTATTATGTCCTTGAAAAATGGACAGACTGAATGCATAAAATTATGCATACGGTGATGAGCTTGTATTCGTGTTTTGTCGTTTTTGCATATATAAATATGGAAATCATGCAATTTGAATTCACAAACTGCTCTATGTAGTTGCAATAATAGCAGGAGTTCTTGTAGATTTTCCTCTGATAGTAGCAATAATTCGATGAATGTATTCTATTTTAAATATAGTTTTATAATGTAGAATTTATCCCAGGTTGTTCCTTTCTACCCAAGTTATTATTGAACTGGAAATAGATGTTTATAATGTGTGTTGATGGTCAAAAGGATAGTATATATAGTGTTCAGGAGGACATTGTTGGTCGGTGGATGAATGGATGCATACAATGCTGGGTATAATTTTCAAGCAAGATATTGATCATTATTCACTGTTTCATGGTTGGTGTGGTTTGCTGCAAGGGATAGTTAAGTATGAAATGAGGTGAGCGAGTGAGTGGTAAAATACTTGTAAGGACAAAAATTGAAGTAGTTTTATATACTCTTGCACGCTCTTGCAAGATGTGTTTTAGGCCTATAGCAACTGGGTGGTCGAGGTCACCACTAAACATTACACGTGTGCAATGACGAACGAGTCGGGTCATAACCTTGATCAGGTTGTTACAAGTTATAGGAACCGGCAATATAATCTGAAATTGGAAAATGCATTGGGTCAGACCAGTGGCATTCGTGTTATTCTGTTACTTTAGGAGGATTAGGGAATTAACGGTCTGTATTAATTGAAGTTCATTTGTAAATTTTTGAGGCCACTTTTTGGATATCTTTAGGGTAAAGTTTGCCCTGAAATATGCAATTTTATTATCAACATTCAATAAGGACGAGTCACACCAAATACAGTGTTGAAATAGATAATTGTACTTGAGTACAAGCATTCTTGTTAATACATTGACACCAAAGGTATAAAATGACACCACATTTTATGTTGCCACGATTACATATCAATATATTTTATTAACAGAAATAGTCACAACATATATACATTTTAGACACATTGTATAGAAATATGATTTTCCCCCTCGAAACAAGTGTGCAGGATATTTGCAATTTATTGCAGACATTGTTATATGGCTTGGGCAAATACCTGATGTCCTGTAATCAAGTCAAATATATCTATATAGTCTTGTGTAGTCGTTTCCGATTAGATTAAACAATATTTGTAATTCCAAATTAGACTGCTAAAATGCATTTCAGTAGATGGGCTTAAATTTCCTATACAATGGGGATAATTTAAGGGAATTTCGGACCCAAAAACCGAGAGAATCAACAGATTTCTTGCATGCTGCTTTGATAGGAACTTTGTGTGTGCTTAAAAAGACAATGTTCGGTTCCAGTTTTAGAAAGACTGTATTTAACTCTGGAGGAGTACCAAAGATTTTTTAAAAATACGAGTTGGGAGTATTAGTCTTGGCTGAATGGAGACAAATATGTGATGATTGCGAAGACATAGTGGTCAGCTTGGGGCTGTATACGTATATAGGGATGATGGCTGGGTATTAATCTTGGCACGTAATAAGAACACTGTTCGCCATTGTGTTCCATTTCACTTTTTTTATACCTTATGTGACATAAGACACAAAGTCTGTCTGTGATATTATAACATGGCCAGTTGCTGTTCCACGTTGCGTGTAAAAGGGAAGTTGTGCACACCGCAGCATTGTTCTTGCGTGACACATTTTCTTCTCGGTTGTGGAGGCGAATTTTGATACCAGGATACATAAATTGAATATGTTGTGTGGGGTGAAGCATGGTATAACGAGTGAAAGCGGAAAGTGTTTCGCAGTTGTTCGGAAAAGCGCATTGTGTGCAGCCTCAACACTGCGCTGGTTCCAGAGGATCCATGAAGTGGACGTTGTCAGCAGTTTTTGGTTAGTTTGACCACATTCCGTATATTAAATACAATAGGATAATCCTGGTTCAAGTTGGAATTGATGAATACGAATAATAGGAAATCACTATTCACGCAGTGGTGCGATACGTTAACTTGGATTAGTACGTAAAGGTTGGTAATTGTTCTGTACTAAAGTTACTTGGTTCCAAGAAGGTTTAGGACGTTGGTTATGATTGATCGAAACTGTGATGAAAATGCCATATATAGGCCCTGCCGGGTTATCATTTCGTTTTATGCCGCTGTCTTGCGGAGGAGCTCCGAATGTTGGATGTCGATAGGGAATTATTTTAACATTTGTTCCAGAGGATTCAAGATTTAGGCGCTGTTTATCTACTAGCTTCTGAATGTTTTCCTTCTCCCAATGCCGGAAAAATACCATTTCAGGCGCCATTTTTATTCCTTTGCTTGGAAAACACGGTGGGATTATTTCCGCAGGGCTGTGAAAACCAGTATACTTGAAATTTACAGCCGAGTTTGTTGCTTCAGCCATCTTGCTTGTAGACTTCTAAATGATATAATGAGGTGTTTTGTATCATTTTGAGCAGCATATTCCGTAATGAGTTCCCAAGTTGGAGTTGCGCGTGGGAGTTTTGCGCAGCACCTTCGCGCTTCGGATCAGATGGTCGCCCAATCTAAAATACGGATAGGTTGGATTATATGGGATTTTCTTTTCAAAAGCAGGGATCTTCAGTGGACACGCTGGAATCTGATGGTCTTTTGGCCCGAGGACTCGACCTTAGGTCTTAGGAGTAGATAGAAGTGGAGAGTAAGTGACTGCGGGTGACTCAAGTGGCTCGGTGACTGGTCATATGATGTCTGGACGTTGTTTCCTGATGTAAAGTCCTAATATTATATAGGATGGAAAGAGATGAATCGATCGGCAAAGGTCCACAGCGTGGGAAGATGAGCAGTTGCGAAAAGTGGTGGAGGTGGCGCTGCGGTGTTTTAATAAAGCGAGGTCGTTATTATCTGGCCCATGAACGAGCCTGTTCATGTGGATGATGATCACATGGATGAAAAGATGGCTTTCCTTATTGGCGTTTCAACAATATCTATCATCTGGGGTGACTATGAGCCGCCTTTCCAAGATGCCCAAATATGACAGTGCACATATTGCTGCTCGTGACTCTGAAGCGTGTGTTATATAGTCACACATCGATTAATGTTAACTGCAGATAACCAAAGTTTATATGGCTGCACTCAATATTCCATTTTAGTAATGAAAAATATATGGTTAATGGTGGAATACAATTTAGGGGAGGAATGTCACCCTATATGAAATGCCAGCTTTTATTACAGTATGGTTTGGCACTGTGCACATATTCAAAACTTTTAAAACTTTCAGGGCTTGCGAAAAGTTGTATACTGCTAAATGTTTGTAAAACTAAGTATGAACAAAATTCGTGTAGGAGGGATTTTGTAATTCTACAGGTTTATTTAAAACACGAAACATTTTCAATCTAGCATCGATAATAGGAAATATTTGTTTTATTACTGTTACAAATGCAATACATTAGAATGTGAAATTTTGTCTTGCTGAATAATAAAATGTTTGCATAATTTCTGTAGACATTTTTGTTATGGACAGCTCCAACATTTGGGGAAGCCATTTTTGCGTTTTGTTTTTTTTTGTGCCCCGCCTTCTATTATTCCATGTCACCCACTACCACAAAACTTTCACGCCCTCCCTCCCACTTAATTATAGTGTCTCTAAAAATAAGATACCATGACGTAAGTTTTTATTAAAGCCCTCAATATTTCATTCCCTAAAATACTGCAATCTGAGATTAACTGTGGTTAACAAAGAATGAAAACAATAGAAATTTTAAAGCACAAACTTTGATTTATGAAAGTATGTTTAGTATTCAAGAATCTATTTTTACTTGCCTCGTGTACAAATATTTAAATGAACATTTAAATTTGCAGTAGCAATTTTGAACTTGGTCAAAGACATGTGTGCTAATTTTGTTAATTAGGAATATTCGAGATAGTATTTGTTTGCAGCAACATTTATTTTTACCATCACAAACTGACTGTTGACTAGGCGATATTACTTCATTGTTGTTGTGGAATATAGTTGCCCTGGGAGATGAATGAAGCAGGAACCAATATGAATGAGGTTGCCACCTGCCTGAAAAACCTGGAAAAGCAATGCATTTTTAAATATTATATTGATAAAATCACTGCAAGTTAATTATGGTGGATACTTTCTTTAAAAGAGAGAAGTTTAGTCTGTGATTATTACATATTTATAACTGATTGGAAAGTAACATTGTTGAATAGTAAAGTGCAAAAAATGATGTTAGAATTAGAAAATAGGAAAAAAATAAGTTGATGTTTATTTGTGGAATTTTTTGGGTGACTTGTCAATGCAAGGGAGAAAAATATTGGTTCAGTGTTGATTGCAGCGCCGTAGTTTGCAGAGAAGGAAATTTGGAAGATTTGAGTGGATTCATTAATCGATAACACGAGGGTTTAGGAATTTATTTGACAATAGATCGATGAAGGAATTGGCAGCTTCCTGTACCAAAAATAGCTGTCTGCAGTCTCATTTTGCTGCAAGAGCTTTTTGTGGACTGTATTTTTCGTGTGGGATATTTCTGTTTTGTGAGGAAATTTTATCCTCACTTGCAGGGCTTGTTCTTGTACTATAGGCCTACACAACATATATTTTAAGAGCAAAAGTGCAGCAAATGTTGCGATTTTGCTGCCAAGCCTCGGTTTATGTACCATTTTCCTTTTTCTTACCAATGGTTAAATATTTGATGGGAATGACCACATTTCGACGCTGAATTGTGCTTTCGTATGGAAGAAATTCAGATGGGGATAAAAGTAAAACGAGACCCTGGTGCATGATGACTGTCACAAAAACTGGAAAATTGAAGGCTGTATAAAATGCATGAATTGTGACCAGGAAATGTCCACGTGGAAATGAATCTTGAAAACGCTGAATGCTGGTTGCTACAGTATGCATAAAGAAGGAAACTTCAGGCAGATGAAATTCAGACAAGAACAATTAGTTAAATTTGCTACTAACTATTGAAAGAAATATAACCCACTAGTTATAGACAGTCATTGAAAATCTTTGAATGTTAGGGAAATAAGAGAATTAGAATGCCAATATTATTTGATCCAAGCTCCTTTTTCCATTTAAGGAATGTGTTCAGTTAAGGAAATTGATGGACTTTAATTCAGATGTGGAGTGCAAACCTTAATCATATGTTTCCACTGGTTGGTTTGCCTGGGTTTTTGGAAACTTAGGGAACACTTGTCTCGGTTCATTGATGGACACGGTTTCTGAGTTTGTGTAAAGTGTGTGTTGAAGTTCCCTGAGAGAGTGGGAAAAGGTGAAAGACAGCTGAAGAATCTGGTGGAGAGTTGTGGTGGAGGAAAAAATGGTTAAAAATTTGACTGCAAGTTCAGGTGTCAATGACCAACAGATGCTGCGTTTAGCTCCAAGACTCTGGGCTTTGGCTTCGGCAACAGACATGCTGATGGCATGGCATGGCATTGCGGCAAGTGCTTTTCTTGAAAAGCTGAATGTCAAAATACAGATATATACATGGCCACAGAGAAGGCTGGCCAAGAATTTTAGAAGGGTCCAGTTGCCAACAAAGCTGTCGGAAATAAATCCACCAGAAATGTTTGGTTTTTTATAGGATTTTTTATAGGATTTCTTTTTGGCAAAGTCTTTATTCTGAGCAGTCAGAGTTGGTCTGCTTGTCCTCTGTATCTAGTTAATGGCACTTTTATTACAGTCAGCCCCTTCCAAACACAGTCGTTACTCTAATTTTGGTAAAGTTATGCTTACGTAATGCTATAAATCAATATTCAATGACATATTTGATAAATTATTGCACTCTTTTTCAGAATTATATGTAAGGTTAATAGTCGCTGTTATGGAAATGGAAATGTAATGCATAACTTTATGTAATAGTCTGGCATTTCTAATTTGTCCTCATTATTAGGGATTTTTATTTACAATGCAATGCTATGCTCTCTATCTATCCGTGTAAACAAAAACTAACTTTTCTCTTGAGATAAAGGCTGTTTAATACTTATCAGAGGTATGTGAACCATGTCCCGGTGATTAGGAACAAGAAAAACATGCATGGCATTATTTAATTCAATTGGTTTATTGCATTGCAGACCCTAGTTAGATTCTTAAAATGTAAATTACATTTGTTTGAGCAGTGTGTTCCATGAGCATAATTAAATGTAACATACAGGGAATATAGAAGTTTGTGATTGTTATCAGTGTTTGTAAGATATCTCTTCAAATTCATTATTCATAACTTCATCCCTTAGCCAAATAATAAGGGAATCCCTTGTGTTATTCTTTTATAAAATATACATGATTATTTTCACATGAAGAAAGGATATGTTGTCTTGCTATTTTCAGTGTTCAGTACATGGTTGCAGTATAACAGGACATGTTTGTGTTGGGATGCCCTGTGGGACATGTTTTTAGTATAGATACATTTTTGATGGGGGCATGTTGTAAGTGAGGTTACATTTTTTTGTTGTTGGTGTGGTTATGAAAGTTTTAGGAACAAGAGTAAAAAGTTAGTAATTGCGGACAGTTTTCTAGTTTGACGTGTCCTTGTTGGGTGATTTAGACTAATTGATGGTCACATTTTATATAGTACTCGTGTCTCCTTTTATGTAATTATCCCCAATTTATTTTTCTACCCTCTGTTCATAGCCGACTTTATTAGCAGTATCATTTGAAACTTTTCCTGTCAGTTCAACAGATACAAGGAAAAATTCATGGATCATGCTGGAAACTTGTTTCTTTCAAAAACCGGTTGTATTATTATTCAACTCGAAATGGAATTCGAAAAATAAAATTCCCAAATGAATGAGATTTCTTGTTTAGATTGTAAATTTAAATTGCAACACGTTATGGTGATATTTCTGTTTATCAGTCAAAAAAATAAATTCTGCTCAGCATTTTATTAGAACAAAGTCGTTTTGTTTAGTTTAATTCTCTATTTTTTAACAAAAAAATTAACTTTCTGGTAATAACTTGAGTATGTTGTAACCTATTCGTCCAATCTGTAACATTTTATTATTGTCTTTTTGAATCCTATTAAATTAATCAGCAAATTAGAGAGCTTCCACCAGGTGGCGCTGGCTATGTTGGCAGCCCGTGGCAGCCATATTTTGAAAAATAGAAGAGCACGCATATAGCATAGAAGAATTTGGCACGCATCCTGGAATATTTAAAATAAATTATACATGTGTAAGTCTCATATTCCTCTATCTATCGATGCAAAAGCTTTTTTTACTTCTGTGGATTTAGAATTTTTTTTGGCAAGGAGTAGGAAAGAAAAAGCTGATTTTTCGTGCTGCCAACTTGACTGCATTTCGAATTCGTTTTGTCGTTGAATTATTGAAACAAGGTGGTTTGCGTGTTTGAAAGGTAGCGGGCCATTTTTATATATATACAGGACAAAATCCTTCTAAATGCTGTGAAAATTCTGGCATTTTGTCAGGAAAGATTCCAGTTCAAATAATTGTATTATAAAAGCTGGATAGAATTTCCATGTTTTTATTGTTTACTATATGTAATTATACAATTGTTATTAGTATATAAAAGTTTGCTGTATTAAATTTCATTATCATGGTTGCTTTAGTTCCTCAAGTCTGTCCCCACTTGTTCTGGGAATCGATGGTCTATTTCAGAATAAATTTGAAGCTGAGATTTCTCAGTATATTTCAAACAGTAACTTGAATGGCGAGATAATAATAAATATTACATAATATTTTAGCTTGTTTTTTTTTTTGTGTGCAGCTCGTGACTTGAATATAATATATTTGACTAAATGCTGCTGTTGAATTTTCATTAGGAGGTATAGGTACCTCTAAGAAGAAATTGGTGCTGGAAAGATCTTTCTTAAAGAGGGAAATAGTTATTACACTGGTTGGTTGTTTTTAGTAGATTTATATTCACAACACGACAACATGTTTTGAGTTCTCTGCCAATCCATTCCGGTTCCAAGTAGTTTGTGTGCTAGAGCATCTCACAAATAACATACAATGAATGTTGAAGTGTGGTTGCATGTTTTTTGCATCCATTTTACGTAGGAACCCCGAGACTGTTATCCCATCAATGTATTGATTTGTGAAAATATAGCTGTGAACACGAAAAGTAACTTATTGTTATTCGTCAATCAAGTGGTATTTTTTAGTGTAATTATATTTGAAAAGTTGCCTTCTTTTTATAGTATATTGGGAACTGTGGTTTGCCTAGTTTCATATGGCCTGTTTTAACCAGTTTATTATGATAACAGAAATAATTATATATTGGGTTAAGGAGATTAAATTCGTTATGAGGTAATAATATTCATGTGGTTTTATAGGTTTAGTATGATGAAATTTCACATTCTAGCTGAGGGATTTATTTGAGTAGATGTAGATCAGGGAAGCAAGAAATGTTAATATGGTTTGCAGAAAGTTCAGGGGAAGTGAGGGAATTTGAAAAAGTAAAGAGCAGCATCAATGATTTCCAGCATTGGGGAATAAGCGTAGCGCAATGATTTTGTATCGCGAGCAGCTTGCTTTCATTTGTGATTTTGTATGATTGTATGGAGATAATATATGCTAATAGAAACATATTGGTCTGTTGCAGGAGATGGCACGTATCACTTGAAGATCCTAGTGCCGAGTGTGGCTGCTGGTGCCATCATCGGCAAAGGAGGAGAAACCATAGCCCAATTACAGAAAGAGACTGGAGCCCGAGTAAAAATGTCGAAAGCCAACGACTTCTATCCAGGTGCGAATGACACAAAATGCTTACCATTGCCTATGTATATGTGTGGGAAATGATGACGCCATATTGGGGAATTATTCCCAGTCATGTGACTCGTAGAACTGGACTCGGTTGAACATTTTTTTAGTTATACGCTGCATTCGGTTTTGAAGCTCTAGAGCATTCATTGACACTTGCTATTCTAGTGAATGAAGTGTGTTTAAAATGCAACGAAAACTTGCAAAAGTGGACAAAAACATGATGAAATGGAAAAAAGTAAGGATATGGTAAAATAAACACATTAAATGAGAGTTGGTTTTCATTGTCTCCCAAATTCTGCTGAATGAATGGGGAAATGTATTTTGTTTGATATTGGAAATTTACACTGACGTAAGCTGTTCTGTGATTTATTTGGGCACACCTTGTATTGAAGCTTATGCAGTGTCAGTGAGTGGTAGGCCTATATAAATTATATTGATCTTTGAAATTGGAGTAGCTTCCTGAATTAGACCAACTGTGCATGTTTCTGTCAAAATATTGACTGGATCGAGCTGACAACAAATTGGAAGGTGATTGATTATTAGGCATGAACTGAATGATTTATATATAGTGAACTTTTTACAGTTGACTTCCTTAATTAACAAGTTCACTGATAGTAATAACTTTTTAAAAATACGATCTGGTTACATACTAAGCTGTTGAACTGTTCCAGTCTCTTAAATTTATTGCATTTGGTACATTTTTATTGTTAAAGTAATACGAGGGATTTTGTAATGACAGGGACCATTAAAATGAAATGCGACTGATGGTTAAGCAACTGGAAAATGAAAGCAAAGCGATCAGTTAGGTTGATGCATACATAGAAAGAAAGTTTCTACAGCCAATACAAGTGTGTAATGATGGCATATCGACAAGTGAGATTGGCAGGGGACCAGACTGCAAATGGTTTTCTAGTATCACATCCCCAAAGGAGGAAAAAAGCGAAAAGGAAATTGGGCGTCTGGACCAAAATAACGTACAAATACATATAAGAAATTAGATGGAAGAAGAGAAGAAATTGGCCGATGAAGTGTTTGCGAACAAGGCATACATGAATCGAGGCCAAGAGAGAAATTTGTTGCAACATGTATCCATTTTGTGTAGATCCAATATAATATCTGGGTTTAAACATGTGACATTGTTTCGGAAAAATGAATTAATATTTGCTACAGAAGGAAAAAAAATTAGGGAACACATTGTGGATTTAAAGTGCTGCGAACAAGGCTACGGAGCAGTGTGGTGTTTATCACTTTGTATTCCACAAATGTAGCTGAAAAATGCGACAGACAACGCAGTTCTTAGTAAATATGACAGATAAAATTAGATTGCTTTGTCCTGTAACAAGCAAATGCTATTTTCCGTGCGAGGTTTGCAGTTTCACGTGATTACACTCGTACAAAAGCTTTGATACCATCATTGTGTCCTTGTAAAATGAATGTAAAATGGAGTTTCAGTGCGTAAAAGTGCATTTGATGACACATTTTTAGTTCATATTATTATATTGAAATGCTCATCTCCCACGTATTTAAGTGATTGTGTCATATAAATTCGTACAAAGTTCAGAATATTATAAGTCATTTCCTGTGTTCTGCACAGGAATTCAGAAGTTAAGGAAATCTCATTTGTCAACGGTGTCAGTCAGTAAAAGTCTACTTTTTAAGTTTACAAAATTGATTAATGGGAATAAACTAACAATAAATTCTAACAACCGGTTAAGAGAATTTGCGGAAAAGAATTTTTAACAATAGGTGAAGTGGAGTTTTGAGGGATATTTTTGCTTGAAAACTTGTTGGCATAAATATGATAAATGTATTACTCATTTTGGTGTCGAATGCGTAATACTGGGAAATTTAAAAAAGAAATGAGATTTTTGAAAACTGTGTCTTTGGGCTGAGCACGTTTGGAAAGGGGTGAAGGAAAGTTTTGATTTACGTAATCCGATAACTGGAATGTCCTTACGTTTCCTTCCGAGTTTCAAACAATGGACTACTTGAAACACTTTAGTTGTTGTTTTTCAGACTTGGTTGCATGGAATTTATGTAAATGTGGATTGGGATACTCCCGTATTAACATTTGCGCTTTTTGTGTTTTCAACAGGAACGACCGAGAGAGTTTGCCTGATCACAGGTACCATAGAGGCCATCATGCATGTACACAGTTTTATAATGGAGAAAATTCGAGATAAGCCAGATCCGAATGCAAAACCAGCAATCGACTTCGACAACAAGCAACCTGCGGAACGTGAAAAACAGGTGATTGCCTTTCTCTCAGACTCTGCAAAAGCTAATGTTGAAGGTTCATAACCTTATTTCTGGGTGAAAGCAAGGAAGAGAAACAGAAAAACACCCCATAGTTTTGTCTGCAAATTATTCTCTTCTGCAGCTTGACACAGTTTTTAGTGTCTCGCTGCATTTGCGAATAAAAACAAATTTGACATTCCTGTTTATTTACATGCTTTTGGAGGAAATTAATTGTCAACTTGATGCCAGGTTCGTGTTGCGTCAGTGTAGGCTTGAAACAGGAAATTTCAAGCTCGATGATAAATCATTCCTGTTTCCATTCTTGCTTGCTTCTTGCACCAGCAGTAATTATATGAGCAGCAGGTTGCGATTGAAAAATCGCGCTTTGTCCAAATTGACTTTCCGTGCTATTTGCAAATTTGCTGTTGCGGAATTGGGATATTGGATGTTGATTGAAGGTGGGTTTTATATGGTGAGGAAGCGAGGAAAGGGATTTGTTAGATGAAATGAATGTGGACACATGCAAATTTATTAATGGCGCCATCTTTGTTGTCTGTGATTGATGCACTGGCCTAAATATTTGTCGTTGTAAACTGCAAACATCTTAGTTTTCCTTAACACCACTACTGATGCTTTGTATTTATTTAACCTCGATTTAATGATGTCTCTGAAGAGAGTATATAGTAATAATGTACTGTGTTATAAATGCAGTTTCTCGGCATACATCTTGGTCAGAAAATTAAGATTTGTTTCAATAAAATGACAAGTTTAATTTCTAAAAATCCGGAATTCTTCCATTTTATGCATGGTGTTCGCCTGAGGGAAACTTTTTGGCATAATGTGGATATTTACTGCTAACTTCCATGTAGTCAATTTTCCAAACTTATAATGGCAATCACAAAATAATACACCACTTAAGGAAGTTTATGAACATGTTCAATAGCAAAAAAGTCTGATTAGTGTTGCCAACAGGCGAGAAATAAATTTGGTCTCATTACTTTATAATAACGGCTTGTGTAGTCCTATGTAGCGTGCGCTTGGCGTGATGCAAATTATACTTTATATAATTGAACTTTAATTGGAGCAACATGAGTAAAAAATATATAGGTTTTTTTGCAAATGCTATTATCTTCTAATAAGTGTCATATTTAAAATCTTGAAAGGGAATTTAGTATTTAATTTGGTGAATATAATAAGATGTAGAGGTTAAGTTCAGTGTGCTGTGGAATAGAATGGAGATTTATTTCCTTATGGTAGGGAGGGGAAAAAAAAGGACAATTTACCACTTGTCTACAAACGACGATTGAGATTTCTTGTATAACCAATCTCGATCATGAATCTCAATAATGAATCGGTCCAATTCATGCATTGAAACGTCGCGGGTCTTGAGCTTTGACACGAGAAACTTCAAGTGTTGCGGGTCGTTCACTTCGTCTAGCAAGTCATTCCCTCTCATGAAGTGTTTCAAAAACTAGTTGGACACTTGCTTTTTTTATACGTACTTGGCGACTAAAATATAAATATTAATACAGCTTTCGGCCATCGTGTATCAGAGCTGGAGTAGTGCATGAATATACAGTTACACCTGCCATCGATCAAACTGCTTAGTAACTTGCCTTCCCTTGCAGCCACTACTTTCAAGCAAAATTAAATCTGAATGTTGTATATGTTACAGTGTGTATGAGAAATCCAGTGTGTATGAAAACAAAAAAGAGCGAACACGAGACAAACGCGTTTT
>JAQIWR010000844.1:0-16879 GCA_034695945.1 Glomeris hexasticha
TTTGACTTTTAACTCGAATTTTCCTCGTTGGGAAAATACACATTTTTCGAATTATCAAGGAATTCGAGTTATAAAGTTCGAGTTATCAAAAATAAATAACATATGGACGTTTTGTCGGTGAAAACATGTTTGTTCGTCTTATCAAAAATTCGAGTAATCGAAGCGTGAGTTATCGAGGTTCGTCTGTATATTGTTCATGAAAATAAATTTTGAAATTGTGGATTGGCCTTCAATCATATAATTGAACAATGCAGACGCATGAGTTTTCAAGAGCGAATTTTTCAAACTCTGTTTCACACAATGGAGCGAAGAGACAATGGAGTTTCACGTCACGTCAGTAGATGGCGCAAGCAGTTCTGCGAGAAAATTTCAACATTTACATTGCATGTGACATTGTGACATTTAATAATGTAACGACATCAGATATAATAAACAATTTGATGATCAGAGGTCTTGCATGATCATCTGCTATAATTACAACCTTGCACATTTTTATGACTGAACGTATTTGTACCTTATACACATAGCTGCATGTTGCAAGAGTGTACACTCTTTGCTGTATAGTGCGCATGCACCATTGAATATATGTAATATAACCCTCTTGCATGGAAGTAGCCATTACAGTATATAATGTGGTTTGAAACAGTGCATGGGATCAAAATGGGGTATAATTGTACAGTGGTGCCACAGCTCTTTTAGGACAGCAATTCTTGCAAAAATGTTGATTTATTGGTAACTGGTATATTCTATTAAATTTGGGCCATCTACATTACTTCATAGAGTTCCTGACTATGCCCTTTGGAAAATACAACATCTTATAATTTAAAACTGATGGTTGTAGGGGCATCCATAGGCTGCTGCTCCACAGAAGTTGTGACTATATATACATTACAGTAGTGGGGAGTAATGGATCTCAATGGACCACATTGTTTTAAAACACACTATATATAGTACTGTGTGGTTATTTCCAAGCTAGAGAATACTATTAATTCAGTTTCATTACAATACAAACGATTAAACATCTATTATACAACACTTCATATTTTCAACTTTGCAAACTCATTGTTCAGTTGGTGGTCTTGGAAGAAACATGACAGCTTTTTGGTTAAATGCTGTTTTTGGTCCCGGTTTTGCATGGCCGGTCTTGCGGATGGCCAGATACCATCCTAGATGGGCATACTTTCTGGAAAGGTATGTGTTGTACCTTGTGGCCTCATCGTACCGTTCCTCGAAAACAGTAGATTCCTCCCTTGCATCCTTCTGGAATGAAATGACAAATATATCACTTTTGTTGCACTTATGTTTGTAGTATATGCGATGATTGACTTTAAACTGAACTGTTTTATACAGGAATATTATAACAATTATCATATTCTTTTTTATTTTAAGCTTTCATTTGCAAAACGTTTTGCTAAATAATACCTACATGCAGTTTGCATAGCTTATATGCTCTATTGATAAAAAGCTCTTTCACTGTGAAACTTAGTATTGATGAAACTGGTATATTTCTGCATAAAACACTTGTCATTCAATACGTTGAAATAACCTCTCCATAAAGACATCCATGTTCATTCATGGCCACATAGAACCCAGTGGCCAATGCTTTCATTCGTACCACTCCTCCAATGGCCACTGATGAAAACTCCAGCACAGCTATAGTTCATCATAGAAATATTATCACATTTATTTGGAAGACTGCAGAGTGAAACATATAAACACAAACCATATTTGCTGTAAGGCTCTGGTGTGCCATACACGCAGCCATCTTCATTTATTGCCAAGTTGTAACCATGTCTGCAGTAAAGTTGCTTCACTGGTGAGGTCCAGTGATGGGGCGTGCCGGATGGGCTAGTGTTTGCCGGCATCTTGGGCTGCCTTTAGATGAAAAATTAACGTCTGATAGAATATTTACATGCTGAAAAATGACGTGTGGCGCCAACGAGAGGTCCTTTTTTTTTGTAGAAGAGGGCAAAGCGCGAAATAACTCGAGCAAGGCGAATGGCGCACATGAACCATTTTCGTCGGGACGACGTGCTTAAAATAGTTGGCGGTGAATTTTTCTCGTTTCGTTTTTTTTGAAATGCTGTCGAAACAGGGAGATTGGGTCGCCGTTGAGAGTCACGCACCTTGGATTCGGATCTGTCTGCCAGCTTCCAGAAGCCACGAAATTGGGCGATCCCGCCATCAAGAGCAGCACAGTAGCTGCGATGAACTGCTTCTACGCGAATGCCGCATATCTTCCTCTTTCCTCTCCCCTTTTTTTGTGTTCCCTCACTCAGTTATGTCGTTCCTTCATTGATTTATCCGCTTGTTATGATTGCAGACGTTATGGTGCACTGCAGGCTGGGCATCGAGGTCAACAGCGATCAATACATTAAACATATGCTTATATATACAAAGTTTGTGCTGCTAAGTATCACTTAGGGTACGTCGAGCTTAATTTCTTGGAAATATATATGTGTGAAAGGGAAACGGGGTTTATTTGCAGTCAACTCCATTGTCGCCAATTTTCTTTTATGGTCAACTAACTTAAACACCCCTTTGCTTCAAACTCGCTGCATATTAACATAATAAATAGCCTAACAATTGAATGGTTATATTGCTCGTTATATCTCTGTTTATATCAAAGTGTCAGGATGTTTATCAAAAAATTAGTTTCGAATTAGCTTTTTTTACTAATTAATATATATTAACACACTTGATATTAATAACTGAACTAAACACGTCTACTTCTTTCAACAAAAACATTTTTTTTTTGCATTTCTACCAGGAAAACCAGAAATGATGAATGGCACCGCATCTTGGCAAACAGTTATACCCTTATACTCCATCATGTTTTAGTATAATTAAGCTATGATATGGTAGTCTGGAACACATCTGGGCTAAATAAATGATTTTCCATAGACTCAATAGCATTAATGTTACTTCTAGACGATCGAAATTTGAATATGAATTTCCATTGTCAATATGTTAATATGTTAATCATGATCAATGTAATGTATATAATACATTAATGTGGATTTCGCCTTTTGTCACTTACAGGTGTGATAAGTACAGGAGAAAATGAAGACTGAAATGAAGTAACTAGAACAGGGTCTTTCCTGTAGTACCTACAACCAAGAGTGGTACAACGTATATGTGCACATGTACAAGTCTGGGTGATACGGATACGGATTTACAAGCGTGGGTGTCATGGACCTGGCGTCTGGCAACAAATAATAAAAGCAGAAAAAGACAGTGGTAAAGTGATGCACGAGCGAAAACGAAAACCAACGACGAGTCTCTCGCGCACCGCGAACTTCGTGACTGCGATAAGACAAGTCAATGGTTTGTTTTTCATGAAGCGGCGCATGCACCATGAGCAACGTCAGCAGCATCCAGAGAAAGATCGTAAACTGGCTATCCATCCATCCATCCTCTCTCTCTCTACTTTAACTCTCTCTCTCTCTGGGCTAAGCATATGGAAACGGGAGACGGCTGCGTTGTTGCATCTCCGACGTCTGAGCAAGACGAAGAAAACACCGCTCAGCAACAAGATCTTAATCGGAAATGAACCTGGCGAAAAATGAAGCCGCACTCCGGAAGAACAACAGCAACAGCAACAGCTATACGAAATGATAATTTGTTACAGCAGGGTGAACGTGCGCAAGCCCACTTCGAAAACCATCTTAAAATTTAACACCCTTCTCCAATATCAGATAAAACGTTATTACACTTGTTCGACGAAAAACCGAAAAGAGGTTTTTGTCTTTTCAAATGATCTCATAAAATGCAACGGCGCCTCGCTTTTACATTATACACTGCACTTTTATTGCAATTAACTCCCTTTATAGTCGGCTTTTTCTTTTATACAGCCAGGATATACCTTTTCTATCACGTTGGCCACCTATTTTTCGTTGTCTTATTAGAAGGACGTGCCATTCCATTTAAGATTCGGGTATAAATACATGGTGCCCCACTCAAAATTATTCCTTTATATTGTTCAAAAGTGTAGTTCAAAAAATTGATCAACAGCTTTTCATTTAAGATTTCAAAATCCTTGAAACTTTTTGCTTGAGGTTAAAGGTAACATGGCAATTAGATTCGCTCCACCTAAATAATATACCATGTATAGATCAAATTTTTAACTATAACTGCAGTTGTGTACAATATGAAGAAATCTTGTTACATGGAAAAGGCTCTGTTATTGATGATATTTTGAGGGGCGTAGTTTGTGCTCAAGAAAAGATATGCCTAATGCAGAAATGTGCAGAGAATTATGCAAAATAATGGTGAGATATTGTGATTAAATCCTGCAAGGTTATCCAGAACTTGGGCGCACAATTGTTCAACAGCTTTTGTAAAAAATGTTACGTGAATCCTGCAAAATCTCAAAGTTTCATTTGCTCTTTACGAAGCAGGAAAGATTATGAAGCAATATGTTCACATGCACTATTACAATGTGTCGTTCCAGGATACAAAATGAACGAATGTGCAAAATGCAGATATGGTTAGCCTGATCTATTGTTTTGGTGAATGTCACCAAAAATCATATAATATAGAATATGCAGCTATGTTTTCAATTTGGTAATTACAATGGGGAGCTTTTTGCGACAAGTTTCACTGCATTACACATGGGGCTGCAATGTAGTAGGATATTTTGCACTTTAGTTTGTTATGAATTCTGGAATGATGAACTGTAGCAGTGAATTTTTATTAATGTAAACATACATACCTACTACCATTATGTAATTCAGACTTCTACTATATGTAAAGTATAAGAGAAAATGTACATTTTGAATGACATGACCTTGACACCGAGGTCCAAAGTCCAATGAATTCACAACCTGTGAATTTCTTCTATTAAACGCTTTCAACGGCTTTCCAGATATTATGATGCGGACACAACCAGAGTAAAATAAAGTTTCTGTTATTTTGACGACTTAATTTATGAATGCTCCCTTGAAGGCTTAAAAAACATGCTATGTGTGCATCTGTTCGCTTGCACTGTTTCACTTACATTCACTAAACACTGCTATTTTCCGCATAACATGGCAATGAAGAAATATACGAAAACACATACATACATATGTACATGAAATCGGTTATGAAAAACCTGACATGCAATAACTGGGAAGTGAATTGGTGTAGTTTGCAAATGTTGAATATCTTCCTTTATTGCTTTAATTTCAATTATTCAACATGTAAATTGGCAATATTATCAACTGTGATTACGGTGGAATAAGCTGGCGTTACTACATAAAATCCTTCATTTGTAATAAATAGATTGTTTGTTTTCGCAAACAGCATTGGCCTGACTTAATGTTATGTTGTTTTGCTATTAATATAGAAGAAATTGTGAACGAATTCTTGTATTTTCTCGTTTTTGGAGACCTGTAGAGGCGCTGCAAATGGTCTGGGATAGAGGGCAGCGAACGGAGCAGACTAAATTTAGTGCAGCCAAGTAAGCTATCCTGACAAACAGCATGCAGTCAATCAGCGCAGAGGCACAGACTGAATTCAAGAGAATTCCTTTAATAGTAATAATATACTTTGCTGTGTAATCAAGATGATAATTACAATAAACTACTTGGATAGGTGTATGCAACGCTATATCTCATTCGCTCTTTGCACTCCAGTGAACTCCATGGTGTTGTTGTTGTGCTCCACTAGAATTAACATCCTTCGGATTAATTGTTTTTTCACATGTATAAAAAACAAAAACACTCGGTTCGCAACATTGCAGGTTTCTCATTTATTTTGGCATCATTTTCAGCGGTATAAAAAAACGGAATTGGCTGCATGGAAATATACGACGTAAAATAGAGCACATCCTCAGATGAGTCACACACCACACACAGCATTAAAAGGGGAATTCAAGGTGCCTAAAATATACTTGGTAGTCGCATCAGGACCCCGGGAAAAAGGAGGCGACACATTAAGGAGTTAACACCCCGAACGGGCTCTAAATCACAAATTCTATTAGTGAAATTTCGCCTTCTGTCGTTGCTGTTTTCGTTGGCAGAGCGCAAATGAACAAACATTTTACTGAGCAACTTTTTGGGATTGTCTATTATCACCACACGTGATGAGCTCGTAAAACTATCACAATCTAACTTGGTGTTTCACTAAAATAATTCATGGCACGGTAAAAGACGAGCAACATGCAATTGCAGCTGATAAATCACTTGCTTCGCAATTTCTTTTAAAATTGCAAACCTTAATATACATTTACCTAATATAATCTCCTAGGTTTAAGTACTAGTATAGGCCTATAGGGTATTTTTTTGCATTCGAATAGGTCAGCAGACGATGAACATATACATTATTATGCCTGCTCTTTTGCCAATAAAACGATAAAAATGTCCATTTTTCTTTCACCATCCAAGAGTTGAATAACCACCCAACCCGAACGATTTTCATAAAGTCTACACGTGGATATAGAGTTATAAAACCATAACGGGCCACAGACAAGTAATGCCATAACACTGTAAATTTATTTAGTAATACAATGCAGTGGGAAATAATTATCGCAGCTTTTCATACCATTCAAACAATCCATATTGCTATGAAAACTTTTATATAGTCTAAAAACATACAAAGAAGGAATCCAAGTTAACTATTTTTGTGCGATTAATGGAATTTTGATTACTAGCTAGTATATTAATATTTTTTGAAAAGTTTTAGTATGGTGACACATTATGTTTTATTATTCGAGTCTTTCCTGGCATGAATAGATCAATAAAATTAACATACTCTGCGCTTCCAGTCAGATTGTTTTGATTCGACTTCAACGAGATTGTTTATTTCCGTACCCAGTCACGTGTATTTTAATGCTGACTGATTGTATGCACATTTCACACATGCTACGTGCTATTCACTGCCAAATTGACGAAATCAGATAACTGATGTCAGTCGCGAAGGAAAAATGTCAACCAATATACGGTTAATATTCCAAAATAAACAAGCCACTATGTGGAACCTTATCGATAAATTGTATTTTCAATTTAATAGTGTGACCAGATTAATCATTTTTTTTCAATTCAATTTAAAATTTACAGGCCACAATACAAATTTTCAAATTTGCACATTTTTTAGTAGCTCTAAATATTGCACGTCACAGAGTTTTCTCAATCACTAAGAGAATATACAACCATGCATTTCCTGATCAACTCATCGAATTTTATAAAACCACCAAAACCAAACAGAAATTCTTCAAAAATAATATTTATTTGAATTATGATTGGAAAGAACTGTCTATGAAAACAGCAATGATTGTCCTCAAGTATATAACCTCGGTTGCAATTTTAACATAATGGGACATTGAATCTCAGTGAATTAAATGGCTTCAATCCCATTCAGGTCATTGCTAACATTGTCCTGCTTATCACATGCTGCTTTTGTTTAGCACAAAAAGCTAAATTGGTTTTAATGTAGGTAATGAAGGTCTTGAAACGAGTGGTGCATGATATGGGTGGGATGACTTAATGCAAGACATTGCTTAATGGAGCATGCTTCATTTCATTGAAAAGGTATCCATGACATCCTACTATACCAGTGTGCACTACATGTTAGCTGTGCTTAATATTTAGTTGATTTAAATACAGCTCAGTGAACAAGATTAGCATGGAGCGGAGCATGTCACCCAATGTCCCATATGGAGGTGGCCTTCAAGGTGCTCATGCAACAAAGGATGGGCATTTAAATATTTTCCACAAATATTCATGTTCACTCACCATGGTGGCTTTGCTGGATTAAGTGGTTAGAAGTATACTGTACCATCACAATATGATTTGGCCTAATTTGAACGTAATAAGAGCAAGCTTATCTTGTAAACCTATAATAGAAGCTGTAAACATTTCGGACGTCATTATATATATGGCACCATAATTCCTTAGGAACCTCATCTATTGCAAGGAAATTAGGAGTATTATCATCTGTGACTGTGAGCAGCAGAAGGAGAATTTGGAAAATTTCAAGTTTTGTCAGCATATTATTGGAACTGGGATGTAGAGCTGCATTGGGGTTTGTGTCGCAGAAGGGTGGTGTCGTCGACGGGGGTCGGTGGGGACTATGTGCAGAGAGGTGAGGATGGTAGGGAGGTGAAATGGGGGTAGGTACACATATAAAGCACAGGAGGGGCATAGAAAGCTGGAGCGCATTCAGTGACTCGACTCGCACCTTTTACACGTGCCGACGTGGACGTGTGAATAGCCAGGGTCCTGACGCGCTTTGCACCCCTAAGGGCTCCCCAAAAGGGATCAGACTTTCATCCGATTACAAGGGCCTTGCATGAGTTGTCGTTGCCGCGTTACCATCGTCCAAGAGGACGAAGCAAGCAAGAGGCCGGCGTTTGGTAAAGCCATGGCCAAAGACTGCAAATCCCCCAACCAACCCCCATGCTCTTTTCCTCTTTTTTCCCTCTCATCACACTCCACTCACTCACTCACTCACGAGTCCATTTACTTTTTCCCACTCGTCCGCTTAATAAAATAACGTATTTCGCTCCGTCAATTTATAACACACACACATACACACGCACACAGGGACAACGGGAGGTGCCCGTTGTACGTCGCCAAGGTGTCCTCGTACTGGAGATGGACAAAACATCTGCAGGAAATATCCTATAGTAAAGTGAGGCATCAGTGAAAATCGCAATCTCGACTTGCTAAGCTCCGAAATAACGTTTTAGATCGACAACAAGGTTCAATATGAAATTATCAGACATTTGTATTTTATTCGCGATGAATTTTAATAAATATATGCACGAGTTAATTAAACTGAAAATGAGAGGAAAAGTTTGAAGCTATAAACTGGTGATTTTTGCATGAATAAAATGAATAAAATGTTTTGTTAGAATCAATAGACCTAGAAAATGAAAGCAGGCCCATACATTTGTCACTGAAAATCTAAAGGTTTGATTCATATTTAAATCAAAGAAGACATTTTCACTATTTTTACTGAAGTTGATCACAATGCACAATACAAATGGAGATCGCAATTATAACATAATTGAGGAGTTTGCCAATTTCCCAAATGCTGTGCCATTGGTGTCGAATTTGCAGATGCATAAACGAGCCAATGTGTAAACTGCTCCAATTATTATTTCAGCAATTTATGGACATCAAAGCACAAAATTCAATTTTATCTGGCCCTATACAAGATTGCAAATCTTTCACCATGCACGTATTCCACCTCCGCATCGACAAACTGCTCAATTCCTTATGCATAGTATACTATACTGGATTGCAATTTTCACTGGAGACGAATTTCATGAGATCTCAGTTTTTGTTAAGACACGAGTACTATAGGTGTGTGGTGGTTGCGTTTCTTTTTTCGAAGAGGGTCAACTGACACTGCCACTGTCACTGCCATTGTCACTGTCACTGTCTCTGCCACTGCCACCACGTTGCCGACGTTGACGTTGCCGTTGACGCCGGCGTCGACGTCGTTCGTCATTCTTGCGCCTCTTTAGGTCCTCGAGATCCGTAGAGTGCCAAGCGCCAATATCGTTTTCGTCCCTGCAAGATGACATGGACTGAAGAGGAGTGAGTGTTCCTGCTCCTGTTCCTCCTGTCCCTCCTGTCCCACCTTGCAGACGACCCTTGCGCCGTCGTGTCTGCTCCTGTCCCTGCAGCTGCTCCTTCCTCTTGTTCTTCTTCTTCCGCTTCCTCTTCCTCTTTTCCTCCCGGTGTCTGCTCACACCGTTCATATCCGGGTAGATGTCGGTGTCCGAGTTGGCGTTCACACTCAACTCCGAATCGGACATACCGTGCACTTGAAGCCATTCGGCGCTAACAGGGTGTGTCATGAAGTGTGTGCACCTCCTTGGTCTTTTCATCAGGTTGCCACGACGGGGTTTTCCTCGACGGTTCAGTGCAACGTACCATTGCCGGTGCTTGGAGTATTTATAAGAGGCGTATGTGTTGTAGCGACTCACTTGCAGGCGTTCACTGAAGATGCATTCTTCCGATTTGCGGACCTGACAAGATGGGGTTATGGAGTGTGACAATGGTCACAAACGTACAGGCACAAATACACACACAACACGCAGCATATTGCTATACTATGCATGGAGTGGAGAGATTACTATATAAAAAAAACAATATCTTACCGAACCGTAAAGCTTGCCCTTGTTATTCATACATAGGAAACGACCGCTATAAGCACCGTGGATGTAGTTTAGCCCAACGGACACCGAGATCAGTTTTAGGACAGCTATAGAAAGTAACAAAAGCAAACTTAATTTAAAAAATAGTCATCATAATGCATACTAATATATACAATTACTATACTGTATACAATTGGCAATTATAACAATATATACAAAATAAAAACAAACAATCATATGGAGTTAATAGCGTCATAAACATTAGCAAGATTTTAATGCTACATCATTTACTAAAAAGTTTTTATTAACCCTACTAGGTATTTTTTAACTCATTCACTCCCCACTTTTTATCCGCCTAAACGAAACAAAAATTCTTTTGGTATAGAAACATTTCCCAATGTTCATCTTATATGATAGGCACTTTATGTTAAACTTTGTTTCCATTTTCGTATTAGAATAGACGCCAGGAGTGAATGAGTTAATTGAAGACACCAATTATACTAACACAATTTGGCAAAATGTCTGACACTTATTTTCCTTGGTATGATAACTTATTACCAGTTTTAAAACTCCCCTTATTCCACCATACAAGCACAATATACAAGAATAGAAATTGTATGGTTACAAGGAATACTGGTGATAATAATAGCAAGTCTCCAGACAATAAAGACTGAAAATATCAGTCTACCCAGACAAAAATACAAGTTGTACATTATGGCAAATTTCAGATTCACCTCAACTTGGCATTGAAGTAGCCTATTATGTTAAGAACACATCAAAAGAAGCTCACAGTTAGTATTTCATAATCCAAAAATATGCTGCATGCATTAGTTTGTCATTTTTTCGCTGGCATGCAAAAGTTTTAGAATGTAAACTTGCTAAGTGGAAAAGTGTCTTTTTTCCTCTATAGGTGGAATACAACAAATTGAATTAATTACAAAGTAATATCATGCAGTACGTACTATTAATATCACGTGATAACAGCAAACGAGCATCCATGTGCAGAGTTTAAAATATCGTGTTTATCAAGCGAGTTGCATTCCACTCCAAACAGGTTAATTCAAAAAATGCAATTTTTTTACAATTTCGTTTGGCATATTTGCTATATATAATATGCAGCATTTTACTTTTTACAGGTTCACTACGAGACAATAACGAATACAAATCTTACAAACATAATCCTATGATAGACAATTAGAAAATTCTTAAGAAAATTGTGCATTTATTGGACATATGGGCTCACTAATTTAAATAAAGAATAGTATTGGTAGACTACATATATGAGTGTAAATTACAACTAGGGAAGGTTTAATTACAATTCAATACACATATTTATAGCAGATATATACTGAAGTCAGATAAAGACGTGAAATGCAGAACTTTGTAATTCTTGAATATATGATTTTCAATGTCACTGACCTATTTCGAGATTTATTAGCACGAGTTCACATGACATTCGCACTGTTATTGCTAAGGTGCAAAGCAATATAAGAATTGTCAAAAAGCACGAGTTTGGTAACGATGTGCTAATACGCAAATTAATAGTTCGGACAGCCAATGGGAATCTCATTAGAGATAGATAGGTGATAATTAAAAGAACAAGGTCTTCTATATACTATTGTCTGCATTTCTGGAACTGGTCTGGCCAGTTGCAACTAGTATCACTGCATTCAAATGTCATTGGATGCATGATTAATTATGAAATTGTTTTTCTTAACTTTCCTCTGAAATTGTAGATTACACAATTTTTCTTACTTCAAGCGCAAATTGGTGGGAGCCAATTTCACTTTTTTATTTGGAGTCTATACAGTAGATAGATGCTAGGAGGCCTCATGGCCTTTGAAATACATAGGGTCCTACTGTGTGTTAAGACATTTGTTCCTATTGGATGCTATGCAGTGCAGCCGCCAGTTAGGATCACCAGTTTTAAATTAGTTTGTTTGCGATTTTTTCAAAACAAAGCAACGAAAACTATTTTAAACAAAACCATAACAACACCTTAACTTTTTTTTTAAAAAGGCGTACAATATGGGTCAAGGTGCAACTTGTGATCCAGAATAACATTGTTGGCAGTAACTGTGGTATTCTAGTGACACCTTTATGCATAAAAATCTTTGACTACTCTTTCTTATTGTTATCCATCAATTACTTCATAGATATTTAATGTTTTTCTTATGTATTCGTTACCTTTAAGTTCTCATAAATAAATAAGATGTTAATTTTGAAGTAAGATCATATACAGGGTTTTCACTGCAATACTCAATTGGAAATATTATTGCCCACTCTAATAATTATTTGTTAGACAAACAGGTTGTTGAAAATCACAAGCAAATCATGATCGGAAGTTGCTCACTCTGTACTCATACTTTGCAATTGCAGTTGCAATATGGAAGACAAATTGGCATATTACACAATGTCGAACAAAGTGTTCTCCAATAACAATACAACGCCAACATGGCGGAAATAAAAAGTTCAGTTGACACGTGCAGTGTTGTATCACTATATGAAACTTCAAGCGATAAGTGGTGGAATTTGAGGGGGGAAAAAATAAGTTTGCAGTTAAAGCGACATCGACTTTCAAATACAGTTATGTCATTGTCTCGCTACTATTGTACTTCTCGGTTTGGGTTTGCATAAAAATTGCAATTGCTGGAATTTTGTCGCTAAGTTTATATCTGCAGCAAATTTTCTATACACGGGAAAAAAAGCGAGATAGGAGCCGTCACGGTTTTCAGTTTGCCGATAAATGCGATAAGCGAATGAATACAAGCAAGACAAGACACATGCAGTCGTCCAGATTTTAACCCTTGTGCTCTCCAATTACTGAAGGCGCAATGGCGCGATAAATATCCCATGGCTATTGGCCGCCGGTCGGAAACCGCAAATTGGGCCGGCTCGCAAACGGAGCACCGAGGTGAGAACAATCTAGATTTATGGAGTGAAAACTGCAAACAGGTTGACGGCTGAAAGGAATGTGAGATGGAGTGAGAGCGGCTTTGTAGAAAAACGAAACGGCAAAATAACACGCAATCAAGAGCGCTCATTAATTAGCCGAGTGCAGTCTGCAACGAACCGATACAAAGCTAAAGGAGGCTAAAGTGAACTGTTCACTGTATGTATGCACACTGTAAACCTGAGCATGCACATCCAAATTTGCACGCATGAATAATTATTGCTCGTCGCGACCAACCATTGCACACATTGTCTCTTGGAGGTGAATTGATGCGGATCGCGCATGCGCCAACCAAACCATTCTCCTCTCTTCCCACGCCATTTCCGTGACACGCCATGAATATGTGATGAGCACCACGCAGGGGTCAAACAATAGCGCCGCCGACCCCGCCAGAGGTCACTCGGGCCCTCAAGCCCAGCCAACCATCAGCCCTCAAAGCCTAGCTCAAACACCCAAAGACCACCAACACGCCCTTTAAAGCTTAGGAACTATCGATTAGTATCGATCTATTAATAATCCACCTGCAACCTCAACACCCCAGTGCTATCATGCACTTCAGATAAAGATTCTTAGTTAATAAACCATATTAAGATAGCAATTGATACTCCAATTGACATCATAACATAGAAGCAGATTGGGATTTGGTTTTGTTTGTCATCTGTCATTCCTGATTTTGCACACTGCCAATAACAGGAAATGAATATGATTGGATAAGAATGCATAAATGTAACATATTCCCAAAAATGATTTCCAGAAAGTTTGGCGCATTTATAAACAATAGCAAGATGTATTAGCAACCTGTCCTAGGTGCTATACTCGCACTGCTCTGAATGTTCCAAGCCCAATTAAAGGATTAGTTAAGTGCTTCATTGTTCCCCAATTACCCGTAATTGTTCACTAATTACCCTAATGGGGAAGGAAGGGGGGGGGGGGAACGCGGCCTCCTTGAATAGTGGTGACCGATTAAAACTGGATTGGGCAATAGAGCGTTTTCAAATCCTTTAATTAGTCTTGAACATTCTGAGCAGTGCGAGTATAACCTTTATACTCACTCTGCTTCGACTGTTCTAAGCCTGATTAAACGATTCCCAGAATACTCTATTGTGAGAACCGGATTGATGATGTCACCCCATTCAACAAAGCCGCTTTGTGATTCATGTTCTATTGCCGAACAAAAGACCGTTTTAGATAATTGTTTAATTGGCTGGAACAGTTAGGGCAGTGCGAGTATAGCAAACTAGGCGTCACTTCACTGCAGAGCACAGCATTCATCTCAGCGACCATATCTTTATAAAGTAAAAGAGCAAATCTCTGTCCATGTGAAAACGCGCAAAACCTGTTGCCAGTATCGCCCAATTGTAGTATTCCGGCGCTAAACGCGCAAAACCTGTTGCCAGTATCGCGCACTTGCAGTACTTTTAGTAGTACTTCACACTATCCGCCAGCTTCGAATTTCCTTTTGCGCCGTATCAGGGAGGTTTATAGAGGGAGAGGAAACTGGAATTGGCCGCGCAATCGATTCCCGTTGTTATTCTAACCACGCCCATAGAACACTTTTTGCTGCCCAGCGTCGCCGCCATCTTGAAGCGTCTATCGAGCTATTGGCTCTTAGCGTTCGAACGTTCCATTAGCCACGCCCATTTCCAAATCGACCGCAGGGAGGAAAAAGTGCGTCTCAACATGGCAGTTTCCCCTCCCCTCTATTAACCTCCCTGTTGATAGGCATGGAAGAACTCCTTCCTGTAACAGCATTCTTCACTGGGTGGAATGCTTCAAGGCATATATGGCAGTGTCCATGACCGCTTTGTTGGAAGCATAAGAACTGTCCACACACAAGCACAAATTGCAAGGGTTAAGGAATCAGTGGTGCGAAGCCCAACTCAATCTGCAAGGCGTCAATCAATCACATTAAATCTGTCAATAAGGAGTGTGTACCGAATCCTACGCAGTGACCTACAATTCCACCCTTACAAAATCCAATTCGTGCAGAGTGTTTACGCTACCGATAAAATATCCCAATTGGCTTTCTGTAAACAATTTATGCAAATCTTGGATGTGAATCCAGCTATTCTCGACAAATTGATAATGTCAGCACATTTCCACCTCTCTGGGTATGTCAACAAACAGAACTTCCGATACTGGAATGATGAGCAACCACTTCACAGTGAGAAGGTCACAGTGTGGTGTGGTGTGTCTTCCTTTTTTAGAATTATTGTCCCATACTTTTTTTGAAGAAGATAATCGCACAGTAACAGTCACTTCAGAGCGATACCGACAAATGGTGACAACATTGGAATTGCCTGCAGAAGTGGATGGTTCCAACAAGATGGTGCTACGGTGCACACCGCTCATGCATCAATGAGCCATTTGCGAGACATGTTTCCCGGACACATCATTTCCCGATTTGGAGACATTGCATGGCTGCCTAAGTCCCCTGACCTATCTGCTCCCAATTATTTTCTGTAGGGATACTTGAAGAGTAAAGTGTATGCTAATAAACCACGCTCTACTATGAATTAAAACAACCCATCATTGACGAAATCGCATCAATTGAGGTCACTTTATTGAAGAGTAACGGGAAATTTCTGGTCTCAATTGCAAGAATAATAATAACAGGCTTAAATTGCATCATACTGGTGTCTTTTTGTGAAAGTATATTTATTAATGCTAGCCGGTTGTCCCACAATACCGCTCCCAAAAACCATCACATTCCATTGTCTCACCCTGTATAATATATAGATTGCGGACGTCACTTATAGCCTTTGCTTATATACCTTGTAGATGCATCACAGCAGAATCTTGAGCACTAATATATTTCGGTTTAATTCAGTTTATAATTTACTTGAAAGGCAAGGTTACAGTGCACCTCATTCTCGAAATACACCACCAGCACAGCATTAATTAACAGACTCACAGTTAAGGCAATATTCAGTCAACAAAACTAGCGCAACAAAATAATGGCGACCGACTCCAGATAGCTGAAGCAGAGATTTTGCCGATTATTATATTACTTAACATCATCGCTCACTAATTTCGGTAAAAACCAATTGGTTATGTGGGTTGGAGCAGTTTCCGGTTAAAATTTTCGGTTTTTGAGCTGCACAACGGGCCCTGCAATTTATTAAGGTGATTCAAGATTGGGCTTCGGTAAGAATTCATTCGCTGCAGTGAAATAGAGCCACTGCCACGATGTACTAGTGTAAATCAATAAATAACACCATTTATTTTTAAAAATAAAGATTAAGTTTAATGGTTATCTAGAATCCGAAATATACAAATAGAAACCTCATGTCTTAGGTGTATTCAACATAAAATGTGTCTCTACAAGCATTTATCTCATTTTGTCAACAGTTATACTGCACCCTGCACTTTTAATAAATAAACGATTTTCTAAATATAGAAAAAAAGGTAATGGTTTTCTAAATAGTTTTCGGTACATGGAAGTACAACAACTCTGGGATAAATGTTGTAATAAAACATGGCGATGGTTAACTATAGTTATATTTGAATTACATTGGGATGTGAGATTTTCACGTGATAAAACACATGTATTTGCAGAAAACTCTTTACCTCATATATTGAAAACTGCCTTAAAGAGATAGTCAAGTGAATAAAAATCTTTTAAAGGGAGTCCGCGATAAAATAAAAAAAACATATGTTGTGCGCGATGAAAAACTACGAAACTTCTCAATTGGATGTATTAAAGGAGAACTGAAACGGTTTTTGACCTACCAGTTTTCTTCAATAAACATAAAGATAAAGTAAAAAGAAACTGTTTGCCAATTTCCATTTCGTAATACGATGAATATTGGCTTAGATATTTAACGAAATCTGAG
>JAQIWR010000845.1:0-16879 GCA_034695945.1 Glomeris hexasticha
GTTGTTACTTTTAATGTCCATACCGCTCGCTAGATGGCGTTACCATCGAAAGATGTCAAGACGATATTCAACCTTAAGTACAAGGGAATGAATACCCTTATTAGGGGATCCATTATATAACGATTCCACTGTAACTTAGTAGCAGTATGTGGGATGAGGCAATTTATTTAGCACATGGTTGTGCAGAAGTGAGAATTGAATACTAAAATGACTTATGTAGGTTCTGAAACGAAAACTGATCCAATGCTTGCGAATTGGCGGCTTTTAGTGGCTATATAGAAATGAGCTGAGAAAAAAAATGGTTGTTTTGTGGTTGACGTGTTTCATTGCAGAACGTCGAAGCGCTTGCATGTCGCCGAAAGAGCATGCACCAGTCCCACTCATTCCTACTCCATCATCTGTGACCACCACCCCGGCGCCTGTTTCGCTTCGTTCCAAGAAACACGACTCGGAAACTCAAACAGAGATGGTGTATCAGTCCACTACTGCGCATGCCCCTCTCCCTACCTCCCATCTCTCTTCATTCCCAATCTCCTTCTCACTTCCAAATCTACTCACCATCACCCCATTGCCAATGTTCTCCCCTGAAGCATTGAAAAAGGTTGCCGTTATACTAAGCAACCAGCTGCCGCCTTCCATTTCCACCAATCTCCCGGTGCCTAGCCCAATCCCCCCGAGTAGGAAATCATCCCTCAAAGCTCTTGCATCTCCCAGGTCCGTAGCATCATCATTTGGGTCCACAGATATTTCTATACTTTGCGCATCCACATCTTCACTGCCTTCCGTGTTCCCAGATAGTTTGCCCCTTGGGGTGAACATGTTGCAGCAGCCTCCGGAACGTCCTCCACTGCCCCTGACATTCCTTGTCAATGAGACGAACCTTCAGATGCAGGCACCTCCAGTACCAAATTTTCCATGCGTGCCAAATCAGTCGGATGATAGTATGGATCACTTGACTACTGTTCTGGAAGGGTCAGATAGCTCTAGTAGTGAATCAGGGTTGAAAGATGTTGGGAATAGTGAATCTGGGTTGAAGGACGTTGGGAATAGTGAATCAGGTGTTCGTTATTCCTCGGAGGGTAAAGTTGAGTGTGACACGCAATCCCAAGCACTTGCTCTTGCAGATACTCTTGTGAAGTACGATGACCCTGTTCTTTGTGACCCCAACATGCACATGCACTTACGAATCTTAGTCAACGTTCCCACCACACTTCCTGATGAACCCTCGTGGCAATGTACATCACCCCAGCAGGCAAATCACAGTAGCAACAACTCGCCAAACACTCAGGTATTGTCAGGTAGGAAGCAAAATACTATGTCCAATGTGGACCTGTTGTTCCAAGCAGTTGAAGCATCAGTACATGGAGATTGGGTTCTGAGTGGCAACCCGCAGAATGTGTATCAACATCTGATTACGGGTAATCCAAATATCTGTACCCCACCGTCAACGCCAGAAGATACAGTTACATTTACAACAGACCCTGACAGTAGACAGTCAAGGTTGGAATTATTGTTGGTTGAGATTCCAACAAGATCAGTTTCGTACGCTCCGAAGAGATCTGGAACGATGACCCCCAGGTGGCACTCGAGAAGCCTAGGTGACCTATCGCTGTCGCCGAGACTTTCCGGAACAAATCTAACGTATAGAGATTACATCGCGTCTTTTTTACCAGCTCCGAGATCATCACAACGATTTCTTCGATTGAGACAATATTACACAATGCTCGATAGGATTGGTCAGTTGGAGAAGGGCAGCCATTTGGGAACGTCACTTTCAAGGTCAAGGTCATCGACACCAACCAGGCCTTTCTCCGAACTCGCTGCGCGTTCTGTCCCAGAAATTGAGAAGTTGTACTCTGAGCTGGAACGAGCTCAAAAAGGGAAGGACTTCTTATTCCGAGTCAAGAGCCCCGAAGAGGTTAGATGGATTGGTGAAAAGGACCGTGGACTTTGTCGCAGAACAACTTCCGTCCAAGATTTACGCAAGAGATTCTCCTTAATGCCCAGGTCTGAATTAGGCATGTTCCAAATGAAGTACGATTCCTTGCATTCCAGAAGTATATCTGTTGCTGACATGGTCCACATGTACAACCAATACGAAGAGATTAATAATGGCATTGAGGAATTGCCAATACGATCGAAGAGTTGTATCGTGGTTTCTGAAGAACCACTGTCTCCTGCAGATGGTTTCCCTAAATACAAAAGGAGACAATTTCCTCCTCCAGGTGACTCAAATGCTAGTCAAGCTAAATCTGTTGCTGCTGCATCCAATAATCAATCACCAAGGTCTACTGCCATTGCTGTCCATAAAACTAGAAAACCTGCTCCAACAGATTCTACTAAGAACACGCGTTCAAGATCTTTGCCGAGACATTTTGTCATCCGTCGACCTCCTGTAAGATGTTCCAGAAGAGATGTGGACACTGTTGCAAGTGTTCCTGGCAGTTCTGCAGATACAATTAATGATGTGGGTCACGGTAGAGTGACAAGTAGAGGAAATGCCTCTTCCAGTTTATCGCGGTTGAATTACGGCAATGTGCCCCACGCTGCTAATTATTTTTCAAGAGGGTATGTACCAGAAAGGACCGTTTCTACCATGGACCTGAGCGCTGCTGATAGACATTCCAAGTATTCGGAAGACGTGAAGGCACCGGAGAGTCGGATAACATCAACTTCGAAGGCTTCAAGACGCAAACCAGATGATGATGTACCAATCCGGAAGGAAAGCATAGTAAGAATGTCCCATCTTCTGGGGAAATCAGGGGCTGAAGATAGTCAGAGCCAGAGTACTCGTGGTTCTTCATCAAGTGCTGCTAGTTACCAGGGTAGTGCGAAAGAACCTAAGAAAAGTGAACTTCGTGGTTGCGTGGCCAGATGGTTTTTGGATCCTGCTTCTGATGAACAAGGTGAAAAGACAGTAAAAGAGATGCTTCCAAGAAGCAGCAAACGTCGAAAGAAGATTTCCAGTGAAAGACGACAGCAGAAAAGTGACTCGCAGAAGCGCGGTGATGATACTGTTGATCACAAGGATTCCGGTGATGCACATCGGATAAGGAGGAAGAAGAAACAAGCTGAAGTAAGCAAACAACTTCCCTTTCGCACTGGAAGTATCAGCACTGGACAAGTAGCAAGTGCAGCCAACAAATACGAAAAGCTGAGCTTCCAACCTGACGATGAGGTCTTCTTGTCCGGAGCACCGTGGAGTGGTGGAAGTTCAACTGACTCTTGGATGTGGACCAGTAAGAGTGTTCCTTGTTTAGGACAGAGCCCCAAAGTGTCTGATTGTAATCCTGTTTTGAGAGAACTGAAAGAGGTTTTCAGAAACCCTAATTTTCCCAAACAACGAGTGTTCAACGAAAACGTATCGGAAGGTCACCGGTGTAACAGTAGAATTGGCAATGCTGAGGAGGTTAAATATGGAGAACTGGTTACATCGTCATCAACAGGGGATGCAAGTGAATGCCGTGATGATAATTCATCTCGCAATGGACTTGACGATGAAGAAAGCGACAGGAATAAGAATATTGAAATGTTGTATCAAGATAACTTATCCAACTTTACCAAAGATAACCATTCCAAAGTCAATGAACCAGATCAACTCACTGATGTCCTTCCTAGTTCAAATGAAGGCTACCCTCATTACAAGGATGACCAAACTCATTCCGAGGACATCAAATCAGATGGTGCCAAAGATGCTGAATGTGTCGAATCTCAAGAAGACACTGGGAATATTCCCTCGAAGTATGATGAGGAATATCCTTCGCAAGATCTTGCCCAAGATGAGTCCACAGTCAATAATAGGGACATTGGGCATATTCCCTCTGTACATGATAGTCAGTGTCCTTCCGCTAGTCTTAATCTGGGACAAACCCTCGACATTGGACATATCCATTTTGAAGATGATAAGCAATGTCCTTCCGAAGATCTTGATCAGGACCTTGATCAGGATCTTGATCAGCATCAATCCAAAGGTTCTGGGTCAATTCCCTTGGAAATGTCCAAAGATGTTAACGAGAATCAGTCGCAAGGCATCATCGAGCAAGTACATTCCGATACGAAAGTAACCATTTGTGACGATGATGTTGATGATATCCAGCCAAACGTTCCGTATACTCATCTATATGAGAAATATGTTCCTAAATGTGACCAATCTGAGGTCATTGTTTCCATTGACCCCAATCGGAATAGAGACGAAGGTGTTGGTAGTAAGCGAATATGGTCATCGCAAGGAGCTTGCGCGAACACTTTGCGTTACAGCAAGGAGATTTTTCGTATAGGTCTTGTGGGTGTTCCCAAAGTGGTGGATAATGACAGGAGCTTGTTATTACGGGTGAGCAAGACAGTAACTTCATCTGGGGATCCTTGTACTGGCTTCGCAGATCACCCAAAGTCGTACACGTACATCCCTTTGATATCGTCGACCCCAACATCTGCCAGGACCTCTCCTTTCCCTCGATCCTCTTCCTGCTCTTCTCCTCCATCAACCACAGCAACATCTTCTCCTATTCCTTCACCACGACGTTATGAAACCTTGCTGGACACCTCTGTCTTCCCATCCGCTAGGAAGGCACGGCGTGACAACCATCAATTAACCCATCGCCATCAACTCCTTCAGACAGGTTATTGTCCAATCAAACACCACTTATATCACAAATTCACTCGGCTTATATTTTGTTATTAGTATGTATGATATCACCATTGCACCTGCCTGAAAAGCACTATGTACTATAAGTCAAATCTACCATTTTGTCGTTATGGGCACCGACTGTGACTTATTTTTATTTCTTTATTTATTTTTAAAAACGTTTGGTCTGAAGAGTGGGAATTACATTATTTAACTTCAAAGGCAAATTTCCAAAAGTTAGAATACATAAATATCATTAATAGTTGTCAATTTGACATTATGTGTGACATTTTAGTTCGATCTATTCTGTAGTTTAATTTCATAAACATGAATTATTGTTTTGTTTCTTACCGTTATTGAATTAAAATGCATAGTTTGCATGCAGTTGATAACAATAATCAAAAATTGACACCTAAACCAATAAAATTGTTAGTGTTGGTTTACAGAAACATCACAAATAATGTCCTTATACAGAAACCTGTTACATACAACACATTTTTTTGAAGCCAATGTGATTATTGGCTGCTTGTAATCTTTTTGAACTTGCTGCCTCAATTATGTAAATTTTGACCTGGCAAAAATCCTATATAGGAATTATTTTCCCCGATTTGACACGATTTTCGTCTTTTGCGTTCATTGGTTATTTTGTTGTCACGTATTTTGGAGTTTAATAAGAACAAATGCCAGCTTGTATGATGCATATGCAATCAGCACTTTGCACTACACACTGCATTTACTTGCCGTTTCTTCATGAGCTAAGCACAATGCACCAAATTTGTTATGACATGCTGGACTTTCCAAATGCATCGAATGCTGCATTGCTTGCATTTACTTATATATTTCAGCCAATTGCGAATTTTGAGTTTATGGTTTGAATGAGGTGAATGCTGAAATGCAGTTTTAACTTTAATTATTTGGTAGTAGCTGCAGAATATCTCATTATTTATATTGTCTTATTTGTTTTGGAAATGATAATGTTAAGCTTGTAATGTACATAATGTACATATGGGGATATGAGCTATTTGAAATATGCAGCTGTGCATAGGAAGCAAACAATGTTTTTGGAAGCACCAAATATATGAAAATTGACATGTTTTCATTTGGGTCAATAAAGAAACCAGTTTAATCAAAAATGAAAATTTAAATATTTACGCATTTCAAAGTAATCAAATGTGTTTTTGTCTTCTTGGAGATGCATTTTATTTATTAAACATTGTGTGGTTTGATTTATCAGCCATTTTCTGGAATAGTATACGTAATCAGTCAAAAAATATCAGTGGTACAAATTTCCAAATATACATAATAATTGTTTTTCATTTTAACCATGGAAATAAGTTGTTTGGAATGTTTGTTTTGGAACATTTCTTGTTGTTGTTGGCTGAATATATAGTATTTGTTTGGCTGTTTTTCTATGTATGTTGGTTGGTTGGTGACTGTGGGTGTTGTGTTCCTCCTCGAGGTAGGCTTTGCTTATTTTTGGGTATATGGGCCGGGTTGAATGGCACTTGCTGCAATTGGTGGACAGTGTTTGTGCGCTATACTGTCCGCAGATGGGTCTGGTCAGCTGAATGTCGCCACAAACGCTAGCACAAAATCAGCATCGAGTGCAAGAGCAGCCAGCAGCAGCACCTCTTTGGCATCTGCACGCACTGCAGCAACAGCCAATGCCACCAACACCAACGCCACCACTTCCGCTTCCGGTGCCTGTGACGACTTCTCCGACTTTGACATAGATTTCAACTTGGATTTCAACAGCTTAGTTGGCCTACCACCCAAAGTGCCTCTTATCGACAAAGGTTGGTCCCAGTGTTGACATGGGACACATTTCATTCACAAGTCCACTATCTTGATATGTACAGTATATTGTTTTTAAATTGGTCCATATAGGTAAAATGGGTTACTAATCAATTATCTATAGCAGTATAGTATGCAGTAAGTTTTTATTCTCTGGATAGTGCATTGCAGAAAACAGTAATTTATTATATTTCAGTATGTGTAGTTGTAAAATTTGGTATAATTAGGTTCAAAGCTCTTCAAAACAATTCAGTTGCAATGAACTCGTAAAGGGAATTGAAGTTACGACTGTCAATTTCTAAATATTGTGATGATTAGTACAATAACAAGGTGTGTCATAGTATGTTTAATTACTAAGTTTTTAGTACTGTACATGGTCTTTAAGAGGTGCAAAATTCTGGAATTAAAATTTGCATTTTGCCAAAATTGTCAATCCATATTAATTGTTAGGCATTATATGTGTACAAATTTATTGGTAGGTAATAATTCCACAGTAGCATATATTCTTCACTACATCACAAGCACTATCATATTGATAATTCTATTATAAATAAGAGCACTATATATTGCATTGTTTAGTACAAATTGACCTTGCTTGCATATGCACCTTTATATTATTTCAATATAGGGTTTTTGCTATTAGATGGTGTTCATTCCTATCATATTCATGCATTTATTTTGAAGAATTTACTTGAAATGAGGTTTTAACACTGTTGGTTGGTTTTAATAAGGAAGCTTTTTGAATGGATATGTGTATTCACAGTGTGGTGTAAACTCAAGGGTCTATATTTACTCTTGACAGTATGGCTCGTTACATGCTTTGTTGAGCTGGTTCAAGCTTGAATTTGTGTGCTTTTTTTGGCTTTTCCACAGACTCTACTCGTCGTTACCAGGAATCTGAAGTGAATATTCATTACAGGAGTCCAATCAGGGCAGCAGAAAAAGAATACATGAGTGAGGAAGAATTGCGAAGACGTCAGGAAGAAACAGTATGATTATGCTCTCAAACTAAATATAGCTGCTGTTATTGCTTGACTTTTAACACCGTGTTTCTTTCTGTTATCTCCAGATGAGACAGCTATATGATGTGGAACGCAAAAAGAAGGCCCTGCAGGAATTGTCGGATTTGGAAAGCCGCAGGCACTCCGACAACATCCCGTATGTTGAAAATCAAAATTTAATAATACATAGCTAAATTAAAGTTATTCATTCGTTCATTCATTTATTATAACCATATGAGCAAATACATAGAGTGAATATAGAAAATAAAAAAGTTGTTGTTTGAAGATAGGAGGTCAGCTAGAACCTTCAAATTTAATTACCCTTCTAACCTTCTAATTTCCACGGAGATTTTGTTGAAACACTGGCTTCCTTCATGCATTTTCTTATTGTCAGTTCAACTTTAATTGTTATAGAAGTACATATATGAACACATAATGTTCCCATTTAAAATAATCAATAAAATTCATTGGGTAACATTTTTGTACTATTATAATAATTTATTATTGGATGCATGACAAAGTGCACTGTTGTGTTTTTAGATGTTCCTTTTTTGGGAAATATTAAATTAGTTACAATTTTAGTGTAAATGAAATAACGTTTGTTATTTAATGAATTGTGTGCACATGTGCAAATAATACAGTACTTATTTCATTTGTAGATTAGTATTACTGTGTATTGATTTGTTATAATGGGAATTGTGATTATCGCGTACGATGATATAGGTCACACAATAGTATAATTAATTACAGAAATGTGACTTGTCGTTTTATAGGCCATCTCAGAAGTCACCAATCCCTCTTAATCGATACGATAACACATATGACATCAGCACTAGTCCAGTTCCTCGAGCTCGGACACCGGAACCAAAAACTGTTGCGCGTGCGCTTTTCAACTTCACTGCGCAGAATACCAAGTAATATTAGCAGACATAACTCTTTGCCACTATTAACATTTCACCACAATGCCGATTCAGCAAACTTTAAAATTGCGAAGTTCTCCTTTTGCACCCAGAGAGCTGTCATTCAGCAAAGGTGACATCATATTTATCCACCGGCAAGTTGACAAGAATTGGTACGAGGGTGAACACCATGGCCTCTTCGGGTGGTTCCCAGTCAATTACGTGGAGGTAATGAAATAGGATTTAATCATTTCTTTTCAGATTCATAATTATTATTCTATGTTGGATAGATCATCCCTTACGATAACGTAAGGCCTGTGCAAACCAAGAGGCAGAATGAAGGACAGGCGAGAGCCAAGTTCACATTTAGGGCCCAATCACCCATGGAATTGTCATTCGTAAAGGTTTGTATATGAGGTTTTTCCCCAATTATAGTCTATATCAATGGAGATTATGAGTGGAATGGATGCATGGTTATGTTTCAGGGTGAAAATGTAATAATCACACGGAGAGTGGACAATAATTGGTTTGAGGGACGTGTTGGTTCACGAAGGGGCATTTTCCCTGTCTGTTACGTGGATGTTTTAGTGTATCCTAGTGAGACAAACGGTTAGTATACTATATATTGTGCAGTGATGTAAAGTACATATAACCAAACCACTTTGATCTAAACATGGCATTTTACGTGTTTATAGGGTCAGTGTCGCCACCTGCTAAGCCGGTTGCAAGTCCTGTCAGGTAATTCATATATTCTTTCATGAATTTTGCCGAAAATATTATTCAATATGCTTGCCAGATGTTTTGTTTTCAAATATGCTATAGAAAAGTTTGTGAGGAATTTCGAAAATCACGTGGAATTATTTGTTTACGTGTTTGTTACTAAGCAAGTTTCCATTTTAAAAATGATCCTTATTCTATTATATAGCCACTCGTTGATTATGAATGGATCCAACTACTCACCAAATGCCAATAACTACCAATTACCTTCAAAGCATGGACCCAAAATGCAAACGTACATCAGTGCTCCGATCCCGTACTCCACCGTGGTAACAATCGATAACTTGTTGAAATTCCTTGTTATTAAAACACACCCCAAAATGGAATGAATACCAAGATAAGTTGTAATAATCCACAGAGAAAAATCCCTCCTCGGTCAGTGGAGGCATATTATGAAGACCGTAGACTTCCAGTGGATCAGAGTTTGCACGTTGATACTCACAGTGACCATATCCCGCAAGTCCCATATTCTCCTCTTTATTACACGTTTCAAAACTAATGGTGTCATATACATTATACTCTTGATTTTGCCAGATTTTAATTTGTTATATGTGAACTTGATTTCAATAGATATAGAGCACTGTACAATTACCAGCCACAAAATGATGACGAATTGGAATTAGTGGAGGGTGACATTGTGTACGTGATGGAGAAATGCGATGATGGATGGTTTGTGGGAACGTCTTCAAAATCAGGACTTTTTGGAACATTCCCCGGCAATTACGTGGAACGCATGTTAGTAAAAGCATCCATACTTACTAAATTCTAAGCAACTGAATAGTTCCGAATTTTGACTAAATGAAAAATGTGAGGCAAATTGACTCAAAACGTATCTTCCCAGTTTTAAAAAAGGAAATTCTGACCCAAAGTGACAATGTTTCATGCAATTTGTTCAAATTTGACAACTTTTATGTACAAAAATACATTTAAAAACATATGCTTAGTTTTGAATTTACAATTTCCCCAGAATTCAAGATTGGAAAAAAGCATAATTTTAGTGAATTTACTACGTGTAAAACTTTATGTACTCTTCGTTTAACTATACTAAAAGCGCATTCAAAGTTGCACTGTGGGTGGAGGTGAAAGGGCGAAGTTACGACCATTTGGCCAATGAGGGAGAACTTATGACACATTTGGGCGTGGCTAGCAGTGGCAGAGAATGGCCAACCGCATCTTACCTACTTCCTCATTGGTGACAGGACTTATTCCCCGCCTTTTAACCTTCCTTAGCATAGTGCAATTTTGAACGCGCTTTCAGTATAGTGATTCATAAGTTGTTGCTGATTTTTCACCAACTACCTAATATGTATATATTGTTATTTTTATTTCAGAAAGTTTTAATTCAGGGGATATTGAGGCAAGTATACAGAAATAAGAAGCCGGGGTCCGGTGTGCTCAAGATGATCGCCTTCATATTGCTTCTTTCATCTTTTCAATATTTTATCACCCCAGCCAATTGTCTAGTCGCTGGAGTTGCACACAACAGCAGTAACAAATTTCTCACCACATGCGTGTTAACCTCTTTATTACATTATATTTTACTTGTCATATTTTTATGAATTCTTCCAATTTCAATATCTGTTTATAATCAGGTGGAAAATGGTGTTCTTCATTTCCTAAAAGTAAATTTGTTGTTGTCTTTACGCAAGGGTGCCTTTGTAGTAGCATGTACTCTTCATTCAATATTTTGGCTGGCAATTAAGCAGTTTATATATATTTTATAGTAATTATTCCATCTTCGTTTTTCTTAACATTGAGCTTTATAGTTACTCAACTCCACTTTGTCACTGGCATTTATTTAATTAGAAATTATTGCGGATATGATTTTAAGCTGGTGCAATATCATATTGCATGGGAATTGTGCATGGCTTGTTGTAGTGCAATGTATATATGTAAAGAGATTTGGTTTATTGAGCTTTTAAGAGGATAGAAGAGGAAATGGACAAAAAAGTTTTTATTTATTTTGAAAAAGTTGCTAAATTGGCGTTTTTTGTGCAGTTTAGTTGACTAAATATTTACTACACTAGTCGTTCAGTGTTTTCAGCTTTAAGTCTCGTGACGATTACTTTGATCACTATACACTTATATTACGTAGAAGAGTTGATTAACATTTAGTGATTTACGTTTCACAAAGCTAGTATACCATATAGCAGCATATACACATATACGGTAAATATAGAATATACTATATAATGAAATATACGATATGAGTTTATATCAAGAGCAGGTTATTATTATATTTGTGCATTGATACTATATGTATGGCGGCTGTCGATCGATTGGAGATGGAAACCCTGAGAAAGAAGTGAGAAAAATATCCATGGTGGACATGTAGTGTCACTTGTCAAATTTGTTTGTTATTATGACAAAGCACTGGGCTGTTGAGAGAATGTACTCCGCAATATTTCTGAGAGCGTGCCTTGAATAAAGTGTAGGTTTGACAAAATCACAGCTTCTGTTTCATTCCCTTCATTATATATGTATAGACGACCATTTGCAAACTGAAACACTCAAATAATGGCATTTAATATTTATAATATGTTATACTGTTCATTTGCAATAAACAGCAAACTAAATCCAGTAAACTTATTGTCATGAAATGAATCATTTTTGCTGGGCTATTATTGCAATGCGTGCTTTTATAAATGGGATTGTATACAGTTAAAAAGCATTTGTAACTTATTGATGCAAGATTCTATTTATATAAGTACTTAAACGAACTTTCAGCAGTGTTACAATTATGGCCAAAATCATTTCCATTTTTTATTACTATAGCAGAGAAGCTTATTTTATTTAGGTCCAATCAATAAATTATAATATGCACTAGTCCGATTTTTATGTATGATTTTCATGTATTTTCCTGCATCAATATATTCTTTTTTTATGTTGTTTTACTAATATTTTTTTCCTCTGATAAATTCACAATGTCGCATTGATATTTTTTAAGACAGCATGCAATAAATTATTTCAAGTATAGGTTGGTATAGGTTAATGAATGTACATATTTATATGACTTAAAAACAGACATGTGGCACAATCTGCTAGTGCTACATTGAAACTATTAGGGTACTATAAATAGTTTTGAAAACAAGCAAACTTTGGATTATTCACTGGAGGCCCTTTTCCACCCTTGGCCTAGAGCTGTCAAAATATTAGTACAGTACATACACACAGCTTCTAAAAGACAGCTATAGGATTGCCATAATTAATACATCTCCATTACGCTAAATTATATACTATAATAAAGTGATAATAAGATGTAACTCGTCACACGCAATGGAAGTGGGGTAGTGCTATACTGTATTTTTTTTAAAAAATCACCATGGCTGATGCCCTGAGGAATATCAGTGTCAAGTGCATTGAAAACAGCTGTTTTGCATCAAAAAATCCAAAACGAGCAAACATGCGAGAATGTGAATATCCTGGGGATGGAAAATCGGCGAGAAATTAAATATTTTTATTTAAAACATTGGGCTAAATAAATATACCGGTATATGTTATGTATGACATTGTATTAAAAATCAATAAATATTAGAATTTCCAGAATTGGAATTATACTTATTGAATGCTATAATGTTATTAAAATGAAAATCTTATTTTGCAGTTTCCCAATATGATCGATACATGTGCAGAATAAATAATAAACGTTTTAATACAATTAAAAAATGAGCATTGTCATTGGCTGATGGCTGCCGTCGTCACGTGACTGTTGACCAATCGCTTGCTATATCCAGAAATTGCGACGTCTGCAAGCCAATCAGAATTCGTGGATCTACATTTTAGTTCTAACAAGTGGTTCTAATTAAACGCAGTATGTATAAATATTTATATGCAATTAAAAAATTCAATAGTTTCATAAAATTTAAAATATGCTTCATGTATTTATTGCATGTGATCCTCAAATTATAGGTCAGAAAAGTGAAGTTATTTTCAGTTATTATAATTTATTATATAATTTACATATTCCCACCAAAAATGTAATATTTCTATATTTCCAGTGTGTTTTTTTTTTTGAAAATGGTTAGCTCACGCCCACTTCCCGTTGGCGCCAAAATGTTTGCAATATATTATAATATTTTCACTATAAATGACCCTATAAATAACTTTGAAACTTTACTCCAAAGGGGGAACAAGCAATTAAAGCGCCACCTATATACCAATCTCGATACCAATATAGTTACCATGAAACTTGACTTTATTATTCATTGATGAGCACGATTACAGTAATCGCCATTACTAATAACAAACTAATATACATCATAAACGAAGTGAAATCGGCGATGCTGCAATCAGCGTTACTATTTACTCGCAACATGTAATTTTGTCGGTCTCAAGGTGACGTACTAGTTTCGGTGTACTACTTTTGTTGAGCGCGTCGGCGCGGTATCGGGCACCATTTGCGTCAGAAGTTGTTTCGACGGTTTCCCGTGACGACCTCGAGTCGCGTCCTCTCGATATATTTTCCACGAAAACTTCGCTTTTAAACGGGTCAAAAACGAGCAAACTTGTTGGATTACCTACTGGAAAATTCCTCACCTATATCCTGTAATTGGTAAGTGTGGATTTCCACCGAAATAATATACAATTTCGACGCGAATTCGCCAAATATTTCGAACGGAATGCGAAATTAGTATTCGAACTACGCTGACCCTGCCAGAGGCAGTTTTTCGCTTTTTCCAAGCAGCAAACAAGTTTCTAAGCCATTTGAAATTCTCAAATGCGAAGGACAAACTGCTGAAAGTGTAGAATTTCCTCCGGGTTGCTGTTTTGGCGGCGATATTCGTCATTTCCTTCGCGTGAGTGTGCAAGAAATGGCGATGAAAGTTTTCGAGTCTCAAAAATTTCAGGTGGGCTTCGTATTATAATTAGGCCTAAAATTTGACCCTGTTTTTTTTTTTACTCTCCTCTCCCCAGTTTTGTCACTTGGCAAAACGAGATCGCCAACAAACTACGAATGTAAATAAAAAGAACACAGATTCGACAAAGTAGGTTGCGCTTTTGTAAAAGACATTACTTTTGTTTTCTCTCTTTTTAAACTGTTTTTTTTGCGTTGGTAAAAACGAAAACCGAAAAACAGGTAACACCAGTGAAAAGAGTTGAGTTGGTTGGAGAGGAAAAAAAGGCGGGAATAAAAATGATGTTGGCATTTTTCCGCTGGGAAATTATGATACGATGGTGTTTTTTAATTTCTAAATTACTCATGTCTTATTATGCGAGGTGCAATTTAATCTGCATTTTTGTTGCCAATTATATTTTTAAAAGTTGCCGCTGCTATTAATATTATTATTATTGTTTTTCAACAGAAAATTACATTTTAATTGGATAATTATTAGTATTTGCATTGTTAGGATCTACAAGGTTGGATAAATATTTTAAAATATTTTGAAGGTTGCATTTATTCAAAAAATAAATTTTTGAAAGTTGTATAGTAATTTTTGCCATTATTTAAACGTTTTGTTATAAATATATTATGTACAATTAAATATGTATTATTTTAATTTCCCAAGTAAATAAACGTTTCACTGATATTCATAAAAAAATAAAATATAAATATAGTACATAATATCTAAATCAAACCATGATTAAATTTTATAATCGATATATTTTTGATATTTTACACACATATTCAAAATATGTTGTGAAATTCTTAATATTCTCAAGTGTAAATATTGGTTACAATTTATAAATTCAAAGTCGGAATTTAGGGATAAAAATGATATTTGAAATGGTTAAATCTTATTTTCAACTTGCCTATTTTTAATGTTTTACACTTGAGTGAACATAATAAAGAGGATGAGATAATTTTTCGCATCTGTGCACTTTTGCAAATTGTTTTTATCTTTTTTTGCTTAGACCGAGTTCATTTTTTGTATTATTATTTTTACTAAAATAATTTTCTTCGTGTTCCTTTGGCTAAATTAGTAGTTAACTTCATTTCCGTTTTATTTGGTTTTTTCGCTTTCCAATCCCCGGGAAACGGAAAGAGTGGGAATTTATTTATTATATATATATACTTTTTGTGCTATGGGGAAATGGTGGAAATGGAGAGGAGAGAGAGGAACGCATATTGTTAATGAAATGCAGGAATTGGATTTGGCTATTGTCCCGATCGTGACGTCACACTGCTGCTATGCGTTATGATGGAGTGCATTGACCAGACAGAGAAAATTGCCAGAAATCACCTTGTTGCTGCTATACTATTGAGTTTTAGATGGGGGGAAAAATTGCAAGTTCTTTTTTAATGACCTTGGTCATCCTGATGACTGGTGGGAAAAATAAAAAATGGCCGATAACTGAGGTAATAACCTGTGCAAAAGTTTGTTACTTTCCACACAGGATGTTGTTCATTGTGTGCTTTATTATTGATTGATTGATTGAATGCAAGGTATAATTCCCCCCCCCCCATTTATTGGACATGTAAATATTATTGACCAATTGGGTGATTTGATAGAAAAAAGTGACAATTTACTGGTGCATGAAGTTGCCAATCACTGATTTTCTCAGTTAATATTCCACTTTTAATCAGGAAAAAAATAACTAAATGGAGGATTAACAATGAAAATTAAAATAGACCTGTTTCAAATTAGTTTATAAAAGATAATTTTTGAAAAGGTTATTTGAATGTAAAAATCTAAATGTACAATTAAAATATATTTAATATGTGCTTAACTGCATTTATTTGTTGTATAAAATGCAGACAAATGCTGTTAAGACCAAATGCCCATAGGTCTATTGATATTTAATTGCGAATAAAATTAAGACTTCAATTGAAACACATGTATATATTCTGAATTTGCTGATTTCTATTTTTTTCTTTCAAAAAATAATACTTTTGGGATAAAATTAAAGAACAGTATGTAGTTTTCCAACATGAAAGTTTCAGTAGTAAAATGAATAGTTTAAATAAAAATAGTTTTAGCATTGCAAGACTGAAATGCAATTGCAAAACGGAGTAAGTACCGCTCATCTCGCATGTAACTTACGCCCCTGTGCAATCGCTATGGAAAGAATTCTCAATGAAATACGTTCATCGTTTTGCCGTAATTATATTAATTATCCACGACGGCAATGATGAGTCAGAAAATGGAGAATATAGTAATTGGATTTTCGCAACAGTGATTTTGTCGTTTTAAAAAGTCAATTGCTTCACAGCAGCGCTCTCTGGTGGTTGTTTGTGACGTCACTTATATAAATTGGAGATAAAAATCGCCATTTTCGCCGACATCTGTGGCAATAAATCAAGTAATTATTAAACTAAACAGTATATCACATTTTGTGTTAGGTTTTGTAGGTTTTAAACTCCTCCTATAAAGCTGAGTTGATTTCAGAGGAAATTTTTTGACTTTTTTTTTGTCAGTAAAGTTGGTTAAACTTTTCCTTGTTGGCAAATTCATTTTGACGCTTTTGTTTGTATTTTTTCTTAGAAAGGAGGTGTGTCATGTTTCGGGAAATGTTCTCCAACATGCACAACATGTTTTTGAAATGAAACACAGTTGTTTATAGTGAAACGTGATATTTTGTTAAACTGCCCATATCAAAATCCATAAAAATGCATAATTGTTATATTAGAGTAAAAACACTGCAGTTATATTTGCCAACTGCTATTTAATAAACGAGTAAAATTTTGCTGATTAATGTGAATATAGTTAGATATAGTTAGATGTGAAAATTGTAATTGGGTCATTCCATGCCAAGTGGGCCAATGGCTCCTGCTCGACCATCTCCAATTTTGTCCAAATTTTTATGGAGTGTACCCACATAAGTAGCATGAACTACTGAAAAAT
>JAQIWR010000846.1:0-16879 GCA_034695945.1 Glomeris hexasticha
TAGCATGTTTTGGTACAAAGGTGTGCCATATTTGCTCAATTTTGACGTTTCGACGCATTTCGACCACCAAAAACGGATAAATACGCGTATTTTTAGTTAAAAAACGAATCGATGAAAAAATTTCAAAAAATGAGGTTAGTTACGATTGTAGTGCATCTGTCCATTAAAAATTTTTGAACGAGTTTGGTGTCCGAAATTTTACCGTCAGTTGTCCTAAGGAGGACCAACCGCCGTGTTAATTGAAGAAGGCATCCGTCGTAATCGTGTCTGGCGCGCATTGCGCCATCTGTTGGAAAAACTGTGCTTGTGTCCAGCTCTCTTGTTAGATCCGCGATTCCAATTTTCTTTTGATGAAATCTTCAAAATGATGCAAACTTACCCCAAAACAACAAATGGGTCCAAAATATGCTGGTATGCGTATAAATGAGATTGTGTTCCCGTATTTGTCCGTAGGATGGCGCTATATGCGCCAGACAATTTCGGCGGCTTAAAACCGTGGCAACGAGAACGCGCATGTACGTTGTCGGCCTATTCCGTTTGGAACTCCTTATAATACAGCTCATTGTTGCAATCATAGAGCTACTGTATATAAATAGTACTAGAGGCGCAATGGAACGTTTGAGTCATGACGGGCAAGGTGCCATTTTGGGAAGGGCATCATAGCATGATGTTCTATGAGGGGTGTCAAGTTGTCTGGCGTCATGTTTGCGGCGTCAAATAGTCCTGGTCACCCTTTTACATCTAAAATGCCCTTTCCAAGATGGCGCCTTGCTCATCATCGCCGTCGTAGGCTGCAACGAAGCAAGGTGACGTGATTGCGCCTCTAGTTCTATTAATATACCTAACTCTATGCTTGCAATGCAATTCATTCACATTGCAGAGCTTTTGAGAATGCAGTCTATTACATGCATGTTTTATAACAATATCATCAATATCTACTCGTATTTTTACAACAAAAACCTATTTTCTTACTATTTTGGACACGATCTACAACTTTCAAATTGGAACATGAGCATTCCGAGCAGCGGTTTCAAAGATTGAGCATTGATGACCTTCAAGACGCCATTCAAGGTCATTCTAAATGACATTTTCGCATTCCTCACATGTGACTCCCAGATCAAAGTGCCATTCTTTTTGCCGTACTCAAAATAGTTTGCAAAATAAACGCTTGGCAATCCTTAGTTGCCTCACGCTGTATTGTACGTCATACACCTCTAACATGCAAGGAACTTAGCCTTGCATGGTGTAATAACTCATAAAATCGAATTCTACTAAAATTTATCGCCACGTGAGTAAATTGTTGCATTTACATAAGCACACACACCGTGATGTGCATCATTGGTTTAGTATGCAGGACATACCACACATATTCCATTCAGTGTAGAGAAATAGCTGTGGAGATCATTTCTGCTCATGACTATCGAGTGACTTCATTTTGTGAATAAAGTTCTGCATGTGTATTTTAAAAAATAAAGTGAATGACTTCTAGCAGCTAGATTATAGCTGCTGTACTTTCACATTCCATTTTCCTTTGCAGGAAATAAGTCCCATTGGGGCACACAGAACCGTATGCAAAATCTAACGAAATTCTCATAATATTTTCATCTTTGAAACATGTGATATATGTACACCTGCAAAAAATCAAATATTGCTACAGTTCACGAATAAATGTGTTTTCAAAAATATGATACCATCGAAAATTATAATCTAAACAGCATCAGAAAAACAGCATGCACAAATATGTATAACTTATGAATCCAGGAAGACATACCTACTGTAGTAGGCGTGGAATTAAGTGCAAAAACCCTAGCAGTTGGCAATGATATTTGAATGTTGCTTGAATTTTGAACTGCATAGAAATGGAATAACCTTGAAGCGGGCACTCAAGGTCATGTTTGATACCATATTCGGGATGGGCATAAGGCACTTCCTATTCACTCCCATTACAATTTCTCACTTATCTCTAACCACTTCCAAATAACAGTCTTGGGTCACTTCTACAGGAAGCTCCAGAATATAAACTAAACAGAGGATTTTATCCGTACTGAATAATAATTGAACATCATTTTTATATTGAAATAATGCTGCAGTGTATTGATTATTCGTTGTTTACTTTGTTCAAATATGGTGCTTTGGATGCATCTAATGCTAAACAGAATCTGATGAGAATGACTGCTCTGTTAATTAATTAGAGTGAATGGGGATAAAAATTAGGGGAAATGAATAATCGTGTACAAGACTTGCAATCGTATGACGACCGGGGTTAATACGCACTGGGTCCACAAGTGAATTGGAATAGTGCATGTGTACTAAGGTCACGTGACAATGTTTGTCCATCCTTGCGTTTGACGACAATGATGATGGCGATATATCGGCGTTCGCTGGGGATTTGGTCTTTTGATGGGCCGAAGCACATGCATGCAGCGGGAGTACAAAAATATACAAACGGGGCACATAGGATTCATCTCAATCTCATCCGTTTAGATTGCATTGCAGGGTGTTTTGGGAACTACGTCACGTGGTATGGCTGGAATATAGTGCGAATCAACCGCATGGGCAACCTCTTTTAATCAAGGTGCACACGTCAGCCACTGATCAATATAGCAGACACAGCGATTGATTCGATAAATGAACTTGCATGAACATGATAATGAATTTCCAGTGTAATTTGTATTGACTGAGTAAAGTCGACCAGCTTTGGCGGCTGGGCGGAGACTTGGGGCTCTTTCATCTTCATGGCTGGCGAATTATAAGGCTGGTCCGATGAGTATGGATGAATGGCATATTTTCTTTGAATTTATGTAGCGTTTGCTGGACTTAATGATGATTCGGAAGGGAAAAGAGATCATGGGGATATATATACATATAAAAGTCCACGGGGGATATCAGCTACCATCAGCGCTACCAATCTGCATGACAATGAGCTCTTTCAACTTCTATGGAATTGCAAACTCTGCAAATAAAGAAATAATTATTCCCGCATGCTCTCGGCATTGAATGTTCATTTCTAATGGCTCTTGGAGTCTATCCAAACGAGTACCAGAGTCGCGTATATGATGTATAGTTGTACATATCACATTGGAGATGCACCTAGTTTTTTTTTAGAGAGCATGGAGCACTTGCGTTTCGTGTCTGTGTGCTTATGGTGGTGGGGAAGTTGGCCACCTCTCTGCAAGATTGGAGCAGTAAAAGGCCGCAAAACTAGCAACAGCCTGTAAATTAAATTGCGCCTGGATTTTATGGGGGTGACCGGGATCCAAGCTGGCTACTGCTCTTCGGCAATGAAGGGGTTTCTATGGGTAAACGGTATAGGGCACAAGCCCCTCCTTCTCGAAACGACAACGAAAAGGAGGAGTTCATTGCAGTGTTGATACTAGACCAAGAGCTTGGAGTCTGACAAATCCGCTCATCACCATCCTTGATTGAACTCCAGTTTCGTTCGCTCTTGTCATTGTCCAATTTTTTTATTCGACCATCATTTCTTAACGTGCAACGAACCATGTGACCGTTTGCATTAGATTTTTCTGCGAGAAGTCAGGGTTATATATAGGTAATCGCATTTTATCTTGCGTTAAATTACAATTGATATATAAATAATAATTTGGGCACATTTGCTATAAAGTTAAATCAATAGTCCAATTTGTCACACATTTGTTCCTTTCACACCAAAGCAATGCAAACTTGCCCATTGAAATATGAATAACGGAAATGCACGAATAATGTTTAAGTATGGATGAATTCAAGTTATCGGTTAAGATAAACAACTTTGGAACTATAAATATATCTTATGTTTCGTAAATATTACGGGTGGTCCGACAATCATATTGCTGACTTCCTATCTTTAGAACCGCTAATGATAATTCAGCGCATGCCATTTTAAACATGGTTAATTGAGCATCATAAAATTAGTTTGAGTTTAATTGCTGTTTTCCTGCCGGTATGACTACAGTTCACATTTTGAGTTTGGTTTCCCTAAATGCCTGGCAACGTTGGTGGTCTTTCGGCATTGCTAAATAAATGCCGATAAACATAATCTCATTTTGTAATGGATTACAGAAATTTACCAGCAGATGTTTCATAATGAACGGAAAGTAGTGTCAGTTGAACCAAGTGGAGCACTTCTCTGCACTGCACACTTTTTAATATTGCAGTCTGCATGGTTTCGTTGCTTCGTTTTCAATTTCAGTATGGCAATTTTTATTGATAGCCAACATCAGAGATGTTAGATCACGTTCCAAGTCAAATTTGTGAAGTAAATGTTAATTTTCCGCCGCGTATAATCTTTCTGTGTAATTATATTGTACCAAAATTGGATCCATGTTTGCTTCATAATATGAGCCCCACATGCGGAATACCATAACGTAATTGCTGTATATTGACACTTAAAATACTAATTTGGTGATGCTTTAAATGCAACATTTAATTGGAACTAGGTATTATTTCCTTTGCGGTATATATCACAGAAATATGATAGCGTTGAAAACGATATTCATTTTGCAATCATACAATAATGACTGTATATATTTCTTCTCCAGTTGCTAAAATTAAGGCTATTTACCCTGAGTTTGACTGAAAATACGTATTTCGAGTTGTGCTGGGTGGAGTACGGGTGACCAATCTCTCTAAATCCACTTTCATGTATGATCTTTTTGTAGCTATAGGGCAGATAACAAGTCTTAAAAATATGAACATATAGTGTAGCTAATTTTTCAATTAGTTTAGTTGTGTAGCTAAAATAATAATTCGTTGAAAATCGATATTGAGAAAGGCTTCATCATGATCCGTTTCAAATGTATTTATTTTGATATGAGAGACTGGCAGTAAATTTACATAAACAAGCAGTTTTTCTATTAAATGTAAGCTATGCACCACTATTTACATTTTATCTAGGTAGAGTACGTTTCGGAAGACCTATGAATTTAATTAAAACTAGTAGTTTGGTTTTCAAATGATATTTACATAAATTGATTTCAGTATCATTTTGCGAGTTACAATTTCAGCCCTTGATAATATACTACCACAAATCGTACGAAATGTTTCAATGTGGTCTTTGCATGGCTGTGCCCATATATTATGAACCAATACTATAATATGCGGTAAGTGTCGAAAGACCGAGGAAACTCGGTCCACCTTTTCCTTGTCCAATTTTGATTATTCAGAGCACTACCATGATGGGAGTGGCGATGGGACCGGGTCCCATTTCGGATCTACAAGGATATCCAATCGCTGGATTCGGCGACTGAGCCCAGGGATTTTCAGACATCTTTGAACCGAACCTTAGGTTGACTCGGGTTTTGGCAAGGACGGTTAGATAGTAGTGAAATCTGAAGAGGAAGGGAGATTGCGATTCAGGTTAATTGAATGCACACGTTTTCGCTTAATTTGATTTTGCCACGCTGGATCCGCATACTAAATTTCACAGGGTATAGGCCTATAGCAATAAAAGTGGTAGCCGACACTGTTCGCTGTAATTAAGGAAAACTGTTGTTTACATGACTATAAATGCACTGCACTCCAAGCACGAGCCGCCGATTGGGCTTTGCAAGCACCCAATCAACAGACAACTCCAAATTTGCGTATCTCGTACAGTAAGTAGGCTAGATAGGTTTATTCAATGTGAGGTGTATATAGACTTTGGCTTATATCGTTTTATTTTCACATGGGATCGATAATTATGCCAGGGACTTTTAATCAGAAGGCTATTGAGAAGTAAGCATCCGGCAAAACAAATATCCATGCATAGTGAAAAATATAGCTGATATGTTTCGAATTTACATTTGATGCATGTGATTATAAAAATAATATAAGCAATACTGGCTGCTAAAGGAATTTGGTTTCATTTTTTATACATCACTTAATACATCAAAATGCAATGCTTGGCTATTGTATACAGTCATGCAATTCTGAAGCAAGCAAACCTGCTAATGTCAAGTATTTAGATGCTGCGCATCTCAAGGCACCGCCCATCGCAGCAGTTGTACTGATGACATTTTCAATAATAAAAATAATTGGTCAGTTAAATTTTGGACACAACTAGAATGTGAAACTATACCGAACACCGTGAAAACATGTACTGTATAATGCGACTGAAATATTTTGATGTTCTGCCCATGACGTTTATGGTCTCCGAATTAGCTTCGTTGGGGTCCTGGTTGCGACCACATAGTCAATGACCCATACAAAGTGCTGACACGCACTGTTGCAGGCCCTTCCGTTCACAGCACGCAACACCAGCAATGTGCGCCCCCTTGCGGAATCCGTTCAAACTTAAATTTCAATGACATTTAAAACAAATCATTTTTTTCATCACAAGAACTCACAAATATTGTGAGAAATAAGGAATAATTGTCTTGTTTTGTGACAGTGCATAAAAATGAAACCATAAACTGCATGTTTCATATAAGATTGTTGTTTAAAATTGACGCCTCAGCGTTCAATCGAAAAATAAATTATTACACAATTTAAAAGTATGCTTTGTAGTTGCATGATTGCTAATCGTTATTGGCATGCACATTTTCATATGAGGCCGAAACTGCGAAATTCTAAAACGTACCTACTGCACACTCCAGATAGCTAAGTTTGCTAAATATTCCAGCTGACGTTTTAATGTGCACCTGTTTCAAACGTTATTACAAGCAATGTGCATGTTTCCAGAATAATCTAATAAAAATAATGTATGTGTAATCATTGCAATTTCAAACTTGAATGGCCCGAATGTTGGCAGCTCGTGATGGACACCTATTCATTCAGCACCTTATTTGCGGATTATAGAAGATGGGTAAATAAATAAATATGTGTTCAAGGCAAAGATTTTTTCTCTCACTCTCTCTTTCTCTCTCTATGAAGTACTTATCGAATAGAAATACAGTAGAGCCAATCGCAGTCACCGCAACCAGAAGACACACAATAGGCTTTCCATTTTGGGTCGACAACTGCCGAGAAAGGTTTTCGCTCGTCTTGATGGCTTTTGTATGTGCCCAAGTAGAAGAAGAGGGTGCTGGTGTTGGTGTTGCTGACGATGGCCGCAACCCGCAATTGAGTCGAGCAAAAAGCGAAAATAACGATTTCCTGTGCGAAATTAGATCGCAATCCGGATGGCATTCAAGTGCAGACGCTTGCAGATAAAAGAGGCGCGCTTCAGTTGACACCACTGGCCCTAATACAATTACGGTTCAATCGGTTTGCGAAAAGGCATGCCAAAGGCAAAAGAAGAAATCGACCAAGCCACCATTCACTTCCTGTTATATAACCCAAATAAATCGCCTTTAAATTACCGCATCTTTCAGAAAAGCTTCTAGAAATAAATTTCAACCAATACAAAAATCAGCTAGAAAATTACGTCCAGTAAAATGCGGCGGAAAAGAAATCAATCGGAAAATCCGTGTTGAAGCAACTCAATCGGGATTCCAGCTTGGCGATAAACGACGTCTCGTGAAATGAAATTGGGAAGAAAGGCGAGATGAAAAGAGAGGCGTGGAGTGAGTGAGAGGGGGGAAAAAAATTTCACATCCTCGGAACTGAGAAAACTCCAGTTTCCGTAGCAGATGTTACGCGTGCAATCTTTCACACGGGTACGAAAGATGAAAAGAGTCACAGTTGACGCATTCGTCACGCAAAATAAATGGAATAGCGAGAAACGTTGAATGAAAATGGCGACTTGCCATCAATATCTGACAGTTTGCAGGCTTGGGTGGTTGCGAAACCTCCTTGCGAAGACAATCTAATAACATTGGAATTGGGTTTAAACCTCGTATTCACCATTGAACGAAATGAAGAGCAGTTTGGTTTTTTTTCAAATTACATACAGTCGGTATAGCCCATATACTTTGAACGTTAAATCTGCTTCTTTTTTAAACAAAATCTGATTTGAGTTTGCAGTTTTTTACGTGGAGTTGAAAATACAATAGGTTTTGCGTAACACAAGATCACGAAAAGTTGTCCACATTGTAATCTGTGACTTTTCCTGCATAACGCTACTAGCAAGATCATGCAGAGAAGCACCTTTTTGCCAAGTGGGCAGTAGTTTTAATTCGTGTCTATATAGGAGCAGTGTTAGAAGGCTAAATTCCGTATGCACCACTACTGGAACTAATATTGCCATCTTGAAAGTATTCCTACATTTTGTCAATGTGAGAAATAGCTATGAGCATGTTATTATTCATTTCTATGCCTCCAGGTATATAGTAAATATCCCAATAGTTTTAAGAGTAAAATATAACAGATGGTTTGCAGAACTAAAGTATTTCGAGGGAACAAGGGGCAAACAGCCCTACCAGGAATAAACCCAACAGATTGAACATAATCCTCTTTGCAATCCCCATGCGGACAAAGCATCAACCCTTAACCTTCGCATCGCCAAGCAATAGGCCAGCAAAAGAACGACGACCATCGTGTCAAATTGATACAAGTCACAACAGCGTTTGGGCGTTGAATTTTTGCAAGCCATCTCATAATTTACACTAAACGTATCTAATCCCGACAGATATAAGCCGTATTACAGCAAGGCAGTCATAGTGGTGACCGTTCATGGAATTTCTTTCTTGCTTTTCTTAGCCATCTGTTTGCTCGTCAGATGATAGCTTAGTTTATTTCATCGGTGAGCATATATCTATTCAAACTGGTGCCATGCCCATTAAAAATTCCCTGTATGACGCACGCCCAGAAAACGCTAGCCATTGTTGCCACCAGAGTCTTGTACAAAGCACTATCATAGTTCAAGATTTGGTTCCAACCCAACACGTATTCCAATGAATAAAACCTGAAGTAGCTGCCAATCAGAGCAGCACAGCCTAAGCTACTATATTGCTTCAATCCGAATTGATTTCCAACTATTGACATACTGTACTTTCCTCCGTTATGAAATCCCTTTTTGCCTATATTGTTACAACACTGAACTTATTCCGTCTGGTTCATTATACTCTATAATCTGTGACATACGAGCGTGCGAATGACACAACATTTTATGTACGTGTATGTACTTTCCCTATACTAAAGTCTAGTTCACACACGACAGTAAATATGTAGCCAACTGATATAGTGCACCTACAGGTAAAGCGACGCTATATAAGGAATACAAAGATAAGGTCTTTTATTTATTCTTTTGTTGGAATACGACTTGAAAACTTGCCCGGATACAATATGTGTGCATACTTGGCCAAAATGACACGAAAAATATATAAATTAGTTCTGTGTTTGCACACGGCTAGGGCTGTGGTGTGACAAAGGATCTAGCAAATGTCGACCTTGTGTAACTACAGAAGTTTGGGAAAAGTTTATTGCATTGGAGCAGCGGGCTATATTGTGACTCGAACCCCTCTCATTCTCTGCTCACAGACTCAGATCTGGCAAATCTTTCTCCATGCATTACGTGCCACAAAGCGTTTCATAGGATTAGAGCCTGATCGAGGCGCTCATGCTTTGTATCGTCCCAATATGATTGATAACGTTTGCTCAGCGATATCCGTGTCAGGACCCCCACATAGTATTTCAAAGAGCCGAGTGATGCGCCAAAAGGCCGGCTTGTTTGCACAGTTTGCAAAGAGTCGTTGCATATGGCGCGTTTCGCAAAATGCGATTTCGCGTCATGCATGATACAGTTTTTCTCAGTCCAAATCTATAGCTAGTCATTCATATGTATAGGTAGGTGACCGCACATCAACAACCTCTAACACATGTAAAGTGACTTTAACAACGAGACCCCGGTCATTGTGTGCACGAAATCCTGGAAAGGAGCAACCATCTTGCTGGAACATGGGATTAAAATTGATTCACTCTTTGTTTGCACCGAAGAAACACAACATCGACTTTGGTGCAACTCTATTTCCGTTCGACTTCATGCGTGTCTTGTTTTTCGTTGACAAGTGTAGTAACTTGAAAGAGCATGCGCGGTCAAAAATCCTTCCGGAAATGACACCATGAACAACGCGAAATGTGGTCACAGTGAGTGGCCGTATCGCCACTGTCGCAACACTGTTGTAGGCCCTATATATAAGCAAATCAGAAATCGTAAACCCAGCGAGAACTACTATATGCGGTTTGTGTTCTGTATACTGCATTTGTGCATGGGTGAATAGCAAATAACATCTTTCACAGAGGGGTGACTTCGTTGTATTGCAAAACAGCTACCTTTGGTGCGATCATTAAACTATTGTTGTATTACTTATTTTTAATATGAATTTGGGTAAACATATTGACATCTGCAAGACTTTCAGTTGAATTTTGGGTGCTATATATAGTTAATTCCAAGTGCCATGGGAGTTATTAAATGGCGTTATGTACACCAAATTTAACACTAAATAATGTTCTTGTGTAATACAAAATTCTGCATGCTGAATTGATGTAACCATTAATTATAATATTTATTTCATTAGATACCTTAATCACCCTCCCTTGGGAGCTATATAAAAATTTATGGATATATGCTATATTAATAATTTATACACAAAGTGTTTATTTCTTGATTACACTCATTTAAAAATTATTTGTTATATTGAAGTGTAGTGCATAAGACTCTGCGTCAATTGTAATTTAGACTGCCTATACCTGATTAAGACTCATTGCCATTTTGGGGCGTCAACAAGCTCCAGGTTTAGTTCCAAAAAGGGAAGTTGTATATCCCATCTCTTGTTTAGTGCAAATCGTGTTTAATTAAAATTTAGAAGCAAAGGGCGAATTTACACCGAATTTCTAAAACCGACATGTTGCGATTCCCAGGTAAGCTAACAGCGAATGTTTATCATGCAGAAAAGCTCTTATTTCTGCATAAGACAAGGAATTGCAAAGCTCTTTTCCACTACTTACGTCAGTTGATAGGCCACAGACCATGGCGGCTTATCTGTGAAGCGCAACAAGCCTGTTTTAAAAATTAGCTATTAATTCGCCGTTTCCTTCAAAAATCCGATTTAAATATGGAGTGCACTGTAAACTTGGAATGGGCTACAACTTCCTAATTCGAACTAGGCCTCTTACTTGTTTACTTTCTGAGATACGTATAGCAATGTGATAACCTTGACAACGACACTGAAGGTCACATGCATATTATCAGTGGATGGTCCCCTGCCCCCTGCCACATACCTACCTAATTTAAAAAAATTGCCAATATAGGTACTTCAGAAGATATGGCGACTATTGACCTGACTTCTATCAGCTAATTTATGCTTTGCTTTTCTGTCAAAATTCTGATTCAGTCCAATATGGGACGGGACGCATGTCCCTCACATAGTTAATTAACTATTACTCCTTTCTGATTATCGCAATTCGGTGTCTACATGTAGCATATCTATTTTAGAAACGGACACAAAATAGCATGGACAAAATAGCATCTTGCTAGTATTGAGTCACATTTAATCCACATTTTGACGTCTCCATTGCAATCAAATGCATAACTTTCCAACACAATTCGTCAAATTCAACAAATCTTTACTATTTTTCTTACCAAGTTATATTTACAATTAATCATTATTTGAAGTATGAAAAGAAATGTGTACTTTTAGCTTCTATCAGCAGATGCTTTGTAATTGGATTTTATTTAATTGGCCGTGCTGCTGAATTGCTTGCAGAAGAAATGAGGGACTTTGGTGAAAAACAAGACTTGCGTGAGTAATACATCCCCCAGTTTGAACATAGGTGGAGTTTCATCACGACATGACTTTAAACCCAGTTTAGTCTTTCTGACGTTATCCACACAGTTGTAATCATCGCTGTTGGCGTTTTGGTCCGATTTCGCAGTCGCACGGTTGCATGCACCCAAGCGGATGAGGGTCCTCGGCAGCCATCTTGTCATCTCAGTGTCTCCATTACTCCGTCTGCGTCTACCTCTTGGTTCGTGCGTGGCTCAGGGCTGCGACAACACAAATACGTCAAATGCTTCAATGACATGAAAAACGAGCTAGGACAACGTCCAAACCGTGGCACCTAACAAGAAACGGGCACATCTCGTTAAGCCCAAAATGACCGTTTTCCAACAAAATTCCGTAAAGACGGCTGTGGAAGGACATTTAAGCTAGTTTAATTAACAAGACGGCGCATGTCTCATGTTTCCACCATAAAGATACATGAAGTCTTGTGGCGTCATGCGACCAAATATGTTTAGATCGAGTTTCTGACTTCACTTTTGTTTTTCGTATATGCCCTAATCTCTCTCTATACCTGTGCCATTTGCAAATGAAAATATCGTTGACTTGCGATATCTTCGATACGAAAATTGTATAACTTTGCCTCTGGATTAATATTAACGTCCACAATGATGATATTACACAGATATTATACCGAAGGATTGCTGCATGAGTGCAAGATGACTGACTATACGATGGATGCAATGTGATGCTTCGAGGTGATGACGCTGCTTGGTAGAGGTTAATTAATGTTGATATAGCAGATTTTGATGTCTGTGATCGATATTAACACGATTAGGACTTCATAATGAGTGATAATCGATTAAAAGTTGTATTCCCCTTCGACCATTGTAATGTACAAGTATCAGTACAAAATGTTGGGCAAGATGACCTGTTTTTTTTTTAGAATCCATTTTTTATTTTTTCCAAGGATTTATTTCTTTAAATCTTAATATGGGTATACAGGTGTACACTGAGGTATGTACAAATTTCTAATATCGCTTATGTAATCGAACTCCGGTGTCTTATTTACTGTACACAAATTTTTGCATCATAGGCTACTGTGTATATAGCTTTACGCCGTTTTTCCATAAAATATTCATAAAATATCAAACATGCCAAATTAAGCCACTAATGTATTTCATTTTTCAGACAAACAATTACATACCAAAATATGTGGCCACACACACACCACAATGGGTTCGCACACAAAAACCCAGTGCAGTTGAATCACAATTGGAAGATGCAACTGCTAAAAATAGAACAGATGATTGCGTGAAATTGGTTGCAATAACGAAAATTCGCTACAACGAAACCTTATAACAAAATCACTATATAGCGAACTAACTTTAGGGCGTCCTCATATTAATAATAAGTTTTTTCGTACATTATACATATTGAAAAAAGACAATCGATTTTTATATTTTTAATAAGTTTGTCGAATATTGCCGAAAAAGCTGAGAACAATCCTTCCCACATTTTAAAAGTTTGAGTTGGTATACTCAAAATGTCCGTCAAAAGTTAATTATGCGTTGCCTGTATGGGAGGCTAGGTAGAGGCTGCAAATGTGTCTGCTGCATTTAATTCTACCTCCTTAATTGGCTGGAACAACTGTGCGAAGTCAGGTGCGCCACTTTCTCACTGTTCCGGTTCATTCCATGCTTGGATTATCCGCTCTCTTAGCTCATATGTTGTCAATCATTGCATTGATATACTCTGTCTTGTAAAACGTCCCAAATCTCGTATCATGGGGTTAAGATCCAGATTAAATACGTAATTGGGCTAGGTTTAGTCAACTTATTTAAAGTATTGGAAATGATGGTACTTTTGAGACACATTATATTTGATGCACCATTCAGTGAGAAAGTAGAGCACCCGACTTCGTGCATTTTTTGCAGCTGATAGAAAACTTTTAAACATTTACTGAAATAGACAAAATGCAAATAAGATTGCATTCAACATTTGTACTAACAAGTAAGTTTCATAATAATGAGGTTATTTTCGGCCTAATGTTTTAAAATATATAAAAACTAATGTAGTTTTTGAATCACGGCACAGATTAATTCACCAACATTGTTAAATCTTTGCGTCATTATTTCAGGTGGTAGGCCTACTAGAATTTACTGGCAATTAAAATTCTCGTGTTATTTGCTGACGTCAGCGATAATTACTTTCAAATAAAAATGTTTACACTATTTTACGCCATAAAACGATGGTAGCATAATGGTAGACATCTTAGTGCATGATGTGATAAATGGTTGCTCGTGCGTGCAATAGTATGATATGCATGCATCCATTATAAGATTTTATTAAGCCCTTTTTCGTCACGTGACTGTAACAGCTGCATACAGAAGCTTTGATTGCGTGTGCACAAATGTGGCAAACTGGACGGGTGAGGAGGAAATGCAATTTTCAATCTATGCATGGTTGAAATGATGTGTGTGAGCTTTATGACCCCCACCCTCCCCACCTCTTTCTTTCCCTCTATATGTACACCCACTGCTCACGATTAGCTCATTATATAAATCGGATACCGTAATGCATAAGGTGGAGCATGACTCACAGGTGCTGCCCGGATTATGCCAATCACTCAATTCTCAGTTTATTGAATTCGACAGCTCGTTATTAGCATGTTTAGCCCGACGCGCGTTTGACACCCGGTAATTAAGAAAATCTGCTTGAGTATTCTGCAAGAGAATGAAAGTTGCATCTGCGAAGCCGGAGTTGAGCACCAGTGCTTGCATTCATTACACATAACTTACATAGACACGCAATTTCAGATGTCAACGCGTACTTTAAAAGTGAGGAACAGGCGGCAGGCGAAAATAACTCAAACTGATTCCATATGGAAACACTTTTTGCAAGTAAAACAGTGGGATGGTGCTCAAGTTTGAGATAAAAGTTGAGGAATTTTTAGGAGGCGCCGAGCTGTAACTGGATATTACCATAAAGTTTTTGAAGATGCAATCGTAACATTTCTTATGACTACGTATGACATAATTCGAATACTATTCATTGACGATAATAGTTTTTCTGTACAGTACGCTTAGACATTAGCTAATTAGCAGAAGGAATTTGATGAGGATGCACGAAATTAATTTATGTAGATGTAATGACCCTTATTTCGATTACTTTTACATTGTAGAAAATAAGATTAGTTCTATTTAATGTTGCTGTAATTCTGTATAAACTGTATACAGGATGCCCGGAAAGTCTGCATGGTCTTTTTGGTTAATATCCCGAAATTGACATGAATGTTAATTTGCAAATGTCACATGTCCATTTGTATTTGTAATATCATAGGGAAGGGGGGGGGGCATCAATTGGTGACGATATTTTTGACCTTGGAACATTCCATCAAGGTCATTCCCATTTTAGATTTGCCAGTTTAGAAGATATGTGTGGGTTGTATATTAAATTAGAAGAGATATGTGACCAACGTCATTGCGAACACGTTGATGAAAGCAGATTGGAAATCGGTAAAGAAGCAGAGGAGTATAATCACAACGGTTATACCCTTTCCACTATAGACCTTTATCACACATGCGGGGTAGTGGAGAACGAGAGCGGCAGCGGCTTTATGCCCATATATGGCTCGTTGGTAGTTCGCTGGTATAGTTCCAGAAGCATACATTTGACCGCCAGTGTGGGCTTAAGGGGCCAAAAGCCACTACTGCTCCCACTTCCGAATATGTGCAGTTGATCGTTGAAAGGGTCTATTGACATATGTATATCATAGAGCCAAGGAATACTAACGTAGAATGGAATGGAAACTTCTACCGACTGGCTGTTCGAACGTCTGTAGTCAAAGTGGTGCCGACAAAACGTCATTGTGACGTCATTTTCCCTTAGAAGCGCCAGTGCCATCTATTGGCCACCAGGGGAAATGTGTCTGGAACATAGCAAGTGATCATCCGTTGCCCACCGATCACGTCATTAAATTATGTGTATATAATGGATTTTGACCAATATTGCTGAATTTGAGGATGAATAAATGTAATTTTATGCATACCGGTAACTCTTAATTGGGAACAAACCAGGTATCCTTGCCAGCAAGACGATATCGGTTGTACACTCCTGGCTCAACCACTGTCAAAATACAGCGATGTGCAACGATTTTTCGTATCCCGTTATGGGCTTTACACGAAGTATTTTAACAGTTTTTGTTGCCTATAACATTTAAATTGTGTAGCAGAAAACGCTGACCTTGGGTGTTATCCGGCAAATTCAATCTTTGGTTTGCAAATGGTAGACGAAGTTTGTCACTTTCACTGCAAAATCTCGTCGAGTTTGGTCGAGTTTTCTAAAATGGAACGCCCAGAATGCACTGCAATCCGAATGCATTCTGGGTAATTTCTCGTCACACGTCAGGCGCAACATTTGGCTGGAGTCACCATTCCATTCTACGTTAGTATTCCTTGGTTAAAATCTACTTTCTGCAAGCTTCGGAAACTTCGGTAAAGTTTGTTAACCACACAAGTTCGTAAATCACGATAAAATCGGTAAACAAATCTTACCAAAGTTTCTGAAACTTGCGGAACGTAGATTTCACACATGTATGTAATTAGACCTTTCGAACCATTTATACCCTACGCACAGAGTCTACGGACTACTTCAACAAAAGTGACCATTTGGACAAAAGGGTCAAGAGAGCGGGGGACCGGTTTCAACAATGGCAGGACAATGGCAATTAACGGATTAAAGGTCCCTTTTGTTGAAGAGTAGTCCGTAGACTCCGCACGTAGGGTATGGGTTTACGGTGATGTTTTGAAAAAACGCTTAGTTAACACGCTATCGGGGTTTTTTGTTGTAGTTGAGCCTACAAGATAGCTGATTTCTGGCACTTGGTAATGGTGATGTCACTATAGTCCAAATTGGTCCCACCCAGGACATGACGTCATAACTAAGCCACACCCTCATGCACAATCTCTGTAATTGCATTGTAAACTTCGCAGAAAATTGTAGCAGTCCGAATATAGCAAATGCAATATTGCAAATATTATTTGTAGGCTAATAATTGTAATTTTAAAATTAACAGGCAACCAATGTGTATGTAGTTTTTAAAAATTTGTAATTAACGAATATGTGAATGTTTAAATTTTTTATTAAATAATGTGATTTTTTATATTAGTAATTAAAAAAACAAAATTCTTGAAATTTGTAATTAAAAAATGTGATTTATGAAATTTTTAATTAAAAAATGTGATTTATGAAATTTGTAATTAAAAAATGTGATTTATGAAATTTGTAATTAAAAAATGTGATTT